>OZ014412.1:8019816-8080148 GCA_963965975.1 Xestospongia bergquistia | reverse complement strand
TATAATCTCCAGGATTCAACAGATAAAGTGTTACTGCAGAGTCAGTGCTACATCTATATGTTAGTGTAGTCTTATTGTCGGCTGCTATAATCTTGTAGTACCGTCTTGATCTACCAGCATATGGAGTGAGGAGGAATCTTTTACCCCACGTTACTGTCGGTGGTATCTGTTCAATGAGTTGTTCACAAGCTGTAACATTGACTGGTATGTAAGCACATTCATGACCACTAATTACAGTGAGTGGTTTATCAGATACTATACTAGTTCCACTGATATCAGCAGTTGGTGTTCCAAAAAGAAATGTCTGCATTTTGTGAAGAGTAACAGTGTATGGTGTTCCAGCTGCAACTGTTATATCAGCACTTGTTGAGTTCTGGATATCTTGAGGAATTATAACACTTTCAGTAGGTATAATGGTGACTGTAGTGTTGTCTTTATTGCCTACAAGAAGTACCCCACTAAGCAATCCAATTGTTTCTGTTGATACAGCAAAGTATTGATATTGATGTATCAACAATTCTTGATGTGAATAAGCAAGATAGTCACCAGATGAATAATAAACATAGTTAATAACTAGCACTGATATAAGTCCTCCATTTTCAGTGTACACACGTATCCCTTTTTTACGTTGAGAGTAACTACTGTTTAACGTAACATAAGATATATCAATACTCTCGTTTACTGGGCTTAAGCTGGTGACAATTCCTGTAGATATAATATGAGTGTAGTCTGCAATGGTATAATTGACAGGAGATGAAGAAGGAGTCGTTATAAATAACCAAATATTTTCAGTTGTTGTATTAAAATTGATCATAAGTCCAATGTAAAAGTCAGTACCATAGTTGGCAATGGTAGTAGCCAGGAAACCTGTCCAGATAATGGTGGTCAAGTGTTAAACAACTCTAATAGGCTATTTGAACTTACCAAATGCAATAAACACCAGTAAACTGTTCATGATCTGTAGACGTTTCTGACAAAAAAGCCAACGTTGGCTGTGGAGTGATGTAAGTGAGGGAATTTACAGCTGATATAAGTCTCAGGGTCAGACCCCAAAGTACACGGCGTTACCCATCCTACGTACCAATATTCATTGGGTCAGAGTGTCAAACTATTTACGTGTTTGTAGCTGACATCTAGGCAATTTTGATTATACTAGTATAGTTCAGTATAACAACACTTGATTTAATTCATAACAAAGCCTAACAATTATGTATCTAAGGAATAAGATAAATTTAACACATATATAGGACACTCTTTATGTTTCTGGGGCATAGGTAAATTTTGCTGTACACAGAAGCCTGACTTTAATTTATTTAAGCTATATATATATAACAATATCTGTAGAATGTGTATTTTTGATGTTCAATTTCCATAGAATCTAAATGTGTCTTGGTAGGGTGGTTTCTCTACTGATACCCTTGCCTGTTACACTGATTGTATTGATAAATAGTTTTATATTATAACTCTTCCAGTTTTAGCAAGACATTGATATACGTGTAGCTTTATTATCAAAACTTGGTAAATTGTTTGGTATGCTTGACATAATATTTATTTTCACTTCTATAGTAAATTAACAATGTTGAAACTTCTCTAGTAAATAACAGTTAAATGATTATTGAATATGCTAATCAGTAACAAAAGTTTACTAGAAGAACTTTATTGATAGTTGTCTCTTATTTTAGTGACTTCATGATCAGTGGTCACGTATGTTGTGAAATTCTTAGATTTTCTTAGATTTGTCACATGTGTTAGATTATCAATCTTTAACAAGTTGCATTAGTCTCAAACAACCACTATAAAACAACTATCCAATTATCATCACTGAATCCATATACCAATATTCTGAATTATGTATTAGACTGTGTAATAATAGAATGTGCTGTGAGGTCAATTATTGTGTTACATGTTAGAAGTTGTATTTGCTCATACATTTTAGTATTGTGTCTTGAGTAGAGAAAATGATAAAATGATATTTGATTCCCAGTAGTGTTCTGGATATAAAAAATCATATTCACAGAATATTGAATATGTCATTGGCGAATCACCAAAACCACCTAACCTTTGACCAGACCTAACACAGGTCTATATCTGAGAATAAAGACATTTCAGTTGTTGAATTAAATGTATAGAAATCTCTTCACTTTTCCAAATGACTTTAATCTCCTGAACAAGTTTTTGAGACACAATTATATCTAAAAAGAGTCTCATTTTTAACTACTGTATCCTTGTAATTAAAACTGTACTGGTTGATCAACATGAAGAATGAGCTGGTTTATTCTGTTACTGTGGGTGGTATCTGCTTACTCTTCAGAAGTAATGATCAGTTCATATTATTGTCCTATATATTTGACTTTGGTTCAGTAAAATCTAGTTGGCATGTCCACTTGCCACTTCTTGGCTTCTGACATCTTTATTATCACACACGAGCAATGGTACTTTCTTTATATGAAGTTATTCCATACCATTTTACAATTTCAGCTGGATTCCATAAGTCAGTTGCTGTAAACAATGAAATTATTAAAAAGCATAGCATATGCCACTCACAATCAGGAAGAGTGCTCACTGCTACCTAACTTCGTAGCCTGAATTGCTCAAATCAGCTAGGTAAGCTCATGATTCTTCAAAACATGAAATGGTATTTTGCAGTGAACACTGTAGTGTTAGTGGTGTGGTTAGAAAATACCTGGATTATAAAGGCAAGTTGTTAGTATGTGTACATTTGTATCAGCAATTGATTGTCATGGTAGGATTGTTCATATAAATATGTATGTATGTATCTCAGCAATTGTCTAATTCATTTATTTATTTTGGAACAACATTAGGAATGAAGCAATACATTAATTTATCCAACACAATAGACACTACTGTTGAAGTGGAAAAAACAAAGACCACTTATAACAAAGACAATGAAAAAAAGTTATACTTCAAAAGCAAACAAGGGGTTGTAACACAATATACCCAGCACTATTCATTAAGACTAAAATACATGGTTTGTTATCTTATTTGATATTAATGTTATACTTGGATGTGGTATTATGTAAATAGAGGTGGACACAAACACATTTGTCAACAAATGTACAAGTAAGTGTAACTACCAAATAATTTAATGCAATGCACATTGGAGTGACCAGCTTAAATATAGTAAAATAAAAACAAATTGTATTATTAATAACAAATATAAAAATGTTTCTGTACATAAAAACACAATATCCTGTAAAAAACATTTTCACAAGCAACTAATAATAATAAAGCTATAAAGATTGGAACACTATATCACACATTAATAATATTGTCATCAGTTAGTGTTGATATAAGAATAGGCAGTATTCTCTTCAACAGTAATACTAGTACCTCCTCCTTGTTCCTCTTGTGTTGGCATGATTTCATCATAAATTACTGAAGGAGGTCTAACTTGAATCACTCTTGGTACAGTTATACTAACATAGCTGGGATTAGTATCGATATCAGTGACTAAAGGATGATAGTCATCAAATTATAAGAGAAAGGTAGAGATACCTTGATCTATGAGCTCATGTTTCTTACATATTACAATACAAATCAAACAGATGATAAAGCATAAAATAATTAATAAAAGTAATGAGAGGGGCATTGTTATCAATAGAATTACAGACGGGAATGTATGGGGTGGCATTTGGAATGAACCTGTACAAGATAAAGTAATAATTATAATAGTTTAAATTGGCATTGTTTAACAAACTATTATTATAATCCTGTGATGAGGAAGTAGGTATAACTGTTGGTCTGTTAATGTCTATAGTAGCACTTGGTTTATGAGAATCGGACTTTGCACTAGAAAATGTTTGCGTTTCCATAATCATAGCAGGAGTAGCTGAAGTGATTGTAACTGAAGCTATAAATAGCACAAAATGTTATTAATAGTAACATTGTTATATCATTCTTACATGTAATAATATGGATACTGAATGTTAGTTTAGCACTGGTTGTTGCCCACCCACCAGTACCCAAATCATTGACAGCTGCCACAGATACCAACAAACCTCCTTTATTAATACATTGACTAGGAATGACAGTTTTGTAATCCACTATAGTATTTGTAGTATTATGATAAATGGAAGTTATGTTGCCAGACTCTGTCCCATTATGATGTATCAAATATCCAGTGATTGGAGGTCTGCTACACTTAAAGTACTAAACAAGAAGAGTGAAATGGATGTAGCTGTATATATTGCTAACAAGTGGTTCAAAAGAACTTAAGACCATCAGGACAGTGCAACATGCATGCCAGAAAAGATATAAGTATGTTCCCAGAGCATAGTTCAAATATCATGCTGGTGGTCTCATTTAATGGCCAAATGTTCTTTGTGTATCTATGCATGTTACTTTCTACATTGATATGTCATTCTAATATTATATGTAAATTATAGTGTTGTTTTAGTTAACTATAACTAATACTAAAATATTTTTAGTAGAGAGTAAGTTTTAGTTAACTATAACTAAAACTATAACTAATATTTTTTTTCAAATGTTACTATAACTATAACTAAACTAAAATTAAAACTTTCCTTTGAACTATAACTAATACTAAATTAAATAGCCTCAATTATATTAGTTATTAACCACATAGAATGTGTAAAAAACATAATTATCATGTTAGGTAGTCCATGCCTGAGTTGTTTGTGCATTTAACCTTCCATGCATGAGTGATTTTCTAGTTATTATAGTTAAGATTAACTAGAAAGCATGGCTACAGTTAGTATAGCAGCTGTTACTGGTAGACCAAGAGAAAGTTGAGTATGGCAATACTTCCAAGTATCTTCCTGAAGAAAACAAAAGTGTTTGCTTGATTAATAAAAGTGATGGTGCTCAATGTGGCTTCAGTTTAAACGTCACTATAACTAAATTAAATTTCACATTAATACTATAACTAATACTAAAAATAAAAATAAATTTTACCTTTTACTATAACTAAACAAAAACTATAACATCTTATGTCTACACTAATCACTACACTAAATCAATGGTAATGACCATGTCATTATGTTACTACTAACATATACAGTAACCTATTACTTAGTCTGTACAATGAGTACAGTAATTTTAGCTTATTTGTTCTATGCATCTATATTGAAGACATAATGACTGAAAGTTCATGAACTTCCACTATAATGATGACATCATAGATTAAAGTGTTTGTGTTTTTACAACTATTGATGGTTAGGTCAGAGAAAGTATGTTTAGTTACCATAGAAACATATCCTCTCAATTGATGGATGTCAATTTATCAACTGATGTACTAAGTAAACAAATAAAACAGGCTAGTTTACATAAGAACATCAATGTATATATAGGATGAATGGTGTTCATAGTTAGTTCACAATAATCTTGTCTACATACCTTAAAAGTTATTTGCAAAGAATTTTTATTTTGATCAGCTTTGAAATTTGAGTCAGACATTTCAATTGAACAATTTGTCAAGTTTACTGATATTGGAACTATAATAATGAAGATAAGAAAGTAATTGTTACATAAATGAAAGATGAATAGATACATTATCAATGGATAGATAAGCAGATAGATTAATGGACGGACAGAAAGATGAATGGAAATATCTGTGATCTATGTACCATCTAATATGAAGTTGACAGGAGTAGAAAAGACACCCACTCTTTTATTAAAATCTCTTGCTTGAATGGAAAAGGAGTATTCTAATTTCTCTTTTAAATCGGTCACCACAAGACTGGTATTCTCAGTAGTAAACTCTCTTATATTAGATGTGTTCAAAGTTTCAAACAACTTGACATTAAAGTTCTTAACTTTCTCAATGGAATCATTGATAATTGACCAATACAACTTAACAGTTGTAAAGTCAACTGCTTTGAAAGAAGGTTTTGAAATTAGAATAGAGGATTTCCCTAAAGAATATTTTGGCTTATACTTGATGATGTAATCCAATCTTCTGTATTTAACTTAACTGGTGTATTGTTTATCAAAATATATATTATATATAGTGCTGTCTGTATCACATACCTGGTATTACTTGTATTGATGAACTTGGTGGTCCTGTACCAATATAGTTAACAGCACACACAGCAATGTTATATTGTATACCAGTCTGCAAACCAGTAATCGTGGTTTCGTTTAATGTTATAATACATTGATTATCAGAACAACTGAAATTAGTGTCATTCTCTGAACTAATATGAACTATATAATGTACAGTAATATTAGGACCACCAGTTTGTACTGGTGGAGTCCATTGTAATGTTACTGTATTGTTAGAGATATGTGTAATAGTGAGATTCACAGGTTGACCAGGACACTCTATAATATATACAGTAAATAGAATTTCCATATATCCTTTTACTTACTAATAACTTCAAGAATACAGGATCTCTTATCTCCATCAATACCATCAATACAATCAATTTTTAGACCATTCATTGAAGTAGTTGGTGTAATTTTCATTGTGGACTTTGCTGGTTGTCGTTGATCAAGACTTGTTTGAAAATTTCCAAATGTATCAGTGCTACCTACAGGATCATCATAATTGTAAATAATTTCAAGTGATTGTTGATCAATTCTCCAAGCTAAAACAACTGCCTCTGTTTCACATGAGAGAATGAGATGACTTTCATTGTAACATTGTTGAGAGAATGGACATGTCAATGAAGTCACTGTTGAGTCTAATGGTAACATCATTAGATTATTAATATATAACTAGACAGCACTTACTAGTTAATGGAAGAATAGATAGAATCATAAGTACTAGAACAAACAACATTTTTGATATGAGTACAGCTCTTCTTCTTAAACGTTATAAGTTAAAAGGTCTAAAGTTTACAATGAAAATCGTGTAATTTGAGCTCCTTTTGTAGTATCTATGTTTATGCTCCACCCATTATAGTTATTATAATTATGAACAAAAGGGATATTAAATAAACAGCAATTTAAACTGCAAGAAAGCGCGTGAAGAATTACATTAACAGTATAGGGACGTGTACAGTTTATATAATATTATAAGCAATTTTAAAATTAAAACAAAATATATACAATGATATTGTAATAATATGGAGCATGAAGAAGGGGGTCAAGCCAGCCTGAGCCTTCAACTGGAACAAGGTGATCTCTGTCATATCAACAATTCTGAAGTTATTATTATCCTTTCCCCTAAATCAAATCTGCTATAGCTTTTAAAACATTAATGCCCTTGTACACTATGACTGTACTTTATGATGTTTCTGTTCATAATAATTGGTAATATAAAATAGTGTCAAGGTTTGACTTCATGAAAAATGTAAGTCAGTCTTCCTACTCTATCTACGCAACTGGACCATTGTCTTCTTTATTTATAGCCTATAAATTAAATTTAGATCTGTAAAAATCATTGTAAAAAGAAAGAGGTAGGTTATTCTGCTATCCATTTTATGTCACTAAATTAAGCACACAATCAGGACTCTACTTTATTTGTGTCTACTTTACAATAATTATCTGTGCTTAAGTAAAGTTAAAAAGTCTACTACCTATAATGTTTAGGTAGATATCTAGTCTATGTAAACAATAGATTAATATTCATAACTGAAATATGTAAGAGTTACTAAGGGTTACTGCTTTGCTGGTAAGTGCTGTGTGTGGAGCTAACATGGCTGATAACAGGAAGGTCTGATAACATTTCTCGATTATAGTTATTATTTACTTTTTTAGAAACATGAAACTATTAAACTTACCCAGTAAGTTACTTGTACTAGTTATTATATGAACAAAGGGATATTAAAAAAACAGTAAGTTTATCAAAGCCCATGTTATGTATATGATGTATCTCTCTCCTCATGATCAGAAGTGCAAAGATTTAAACAATTCACTAAAATTTCTATTTAATATTATTATGTGTCTTCTTCTCTGTCTACTCAAACCCACATGTAAGATAATTGCAAAACCATGATCTTTTAATGTGTCTCACTGTATTCTGTATAGGTGCTGTTGTAGAGGATTTTAGGTGTACATGTAATGAGGATTGTAATAGAACATGTGTAGGAAACCTGATACACTGTCATTTAAGACCACCACACCATCTGGGATATAAATGGGACAAGTATACAACAATTTGACTTTATTAAATCACAATACAAGTAAAGAAGGCCAAAGGGTTTAAAGCTATTTATGATAATAATGTGCTGTATTCTTCAAATTTGACATTCACAGTGAATGAGACGCAGATTTACATATCAAGTGCATTAATGGTGGAGTACAAGCAAGTTACCAAACTCTACTACTGTAAGAGATTCAGGTAAGAATACTTATCAATTTTTGTAAACATTAAGAAAACAAGCTACAGCTGTATTGATAATTTAAAAGTTTTATAAAGTAAAAATCCCAAACCATTGTATTTTAAAGACAATTATGTCAAAACTGAAAAAATAAACAATCAGAAATACATTGAAATAGAATCTACAACTAGTTCCTGTATTCTGGTAATTTACACAGAAAAAATATATTGAATACATTCATTGTTTTTATGTTGAAAATGTATTGATTTTTGTGTAATTACAATTGGAAATATAGCTACAAAAATGTACCATGTATTTTTTTAGGTGTCAGATATATATATACATGATATATTACATATTTTGTACAACAATTGTAGCATTGTTGTAATATATACATTGGAACAATGTGACATGTTCCATTAAGTATCAAATTAATACGTGTTAGAAAAAACACGATTGAAATCTATATAGTATCAATACTACTTCATCTCAGCTGGATGTTGATGTTAGTAATCTTCTTAATACTACTGCTTTGTACAGTTATACTGTCAGTGGCATTGACATTCCAAGCAGAAGTGGACCACAAAGTGTCAAGAGCTTTCCATTTACATTAGGTATAACCTATGATTGTTAATTATTATTATCTTCAGTTATTAACTTTATATAGATCCAACAAGAATAAACTTGTCAATAGATATTTCTAATACCACAAGTAGAACTGCAAGTTGTTGTTTAGTTAATATCACAGTAACAATACAAGTAAATTTATACAGATTGATCATAACAAAATTATATAGAGTATATGACAATATTTGGACAAGATTTTACAGGTCAAACTTACATTATTAGTATTTCACCAGTTAATATCTTTCGTCAAGGGATACCAACAAGTACAACATTGTGTGTGAGTGTGATGTAATATTATTGTGCTCGATGTCTCTCTATGTTATAGAATCAGATATACCAGTAGTTGTTCAATGTATCATGACAGTAATAACAGTGATGAGGGAGGAGGAGGAGGAAGTAAGTTTATATAACGAGTCTTGATCGTTTAAAAATTTATGATTTTTGACAATTATAATATAGAGTGATAAATTTGTTATTGTTTGTAAAATATTATACAATATTATTTGTAGACCCTGCATTGAAGTAATTGGTGTGAATTTCGTTATGGATTTGCTGTTCATCAAGACTTGTTTGAAAGGTCCCAAATGTATCATTGTTACCTACAAGATTATGATAATTGTAGATAATGTCAAATGATTGTTGGTTAATTCTCCAAGCTAAAACAACTTTCTCTGTTTCACATGAGAGATTGAGATGACTATCAATCTTGAGTTGTTGAAAGAGTGGACATGTCAATGACAAAAATCATTGTTGAATCTATTAGTAACAATCATTAGATTATTAATAACAATTGTTAAAATTGTTGCTATAGTAACAATAATAATTGCTACATTTGTTAAACATTTAAATAAAGCACATTTTCACAAACAACTAGTGATAATAAAACTATAAAGATTAATAATATTAGATCACACATCATTCATATAAATGTCAGTGAGTGTTAATATAAGAAAAGGCAATGTTTCCTTCAACAGTAATACAATTATCTCCTCGTTTCCCGGTATCATTGGCTAAAGGACTATATCTATAATCAAATTATACAAGAGAGAGTGAGATACCTTGGTCTGTGAACTTATTTTTCTTATATATTATAATACAGATCAAACAGATGATAAAGAATAAAATAATTAATAAAAGTAATGAGAGGGGCAATGTTACTAAAGACAGGAATGAACCTGTATAAGATAAAGTAATAATTATAATAGTTTAAATAGATACTGTTTAACAAACTATTATAATCTTTTGATGATGGAGTAGATATAACTGTAGAAGTTGGTCTGTTCATAATGTTCATAACTGAAGCTATAAATAGCACCAAGTGTTATTAAAAGTAACAATGTTATATCATTCTTACATGTAATAATATGGTTATCGAATGTTAGTTTAGCACTGGTTGTTGCCCAATCACCAGTGCCCAAGTCATTGACAGCTGCCACAGATACCAACAAATCTGCTCCATTAATACATTGACTAGGAATGACAGTTTTGTAATCCACTGTAGTATTTGTAGTATTATAAAAAATGGAAGTGATGTTGCCAGACTCTGTCCCATTATGATGTATCAAATATCCAGTGATTGGAAGTCTGCTATTCTTAAAGTACTAAACAAGAATATAATTATAAAATTGTCTTAACATTATGTTAATGGTACATTTGTTATTATAAATAATTGATTTTTTGTTAAGTCGAAAAACAGGAGAGTTGTTATAAGATATTATGTTGACTTTAGATGGCAAAAGCAATAATATTTATTGGTTGTTACGTGTGTTTACAGTTAGTTGATTTCATTTCTCACTCTTGAAAATCATGTATAACAATAGAATAAAATTATGTGGAATGGACATGTATATAGTTAACAAGTGGTCCAAAACAATCATAGGACTGCTTAGGCAAGTACAACATGCCAGACAAAAAATGATAGACATGTTATATTTTGCCAGGGCATACTTTATTGCCTTTACATATAATGCAGGTGGTCCTATTTTAATGTTCAGTGTGTACCTATACATGTTATTTTCATTCTAATAATTCATATAAATCAATAGTAATGACTATTATGTTATAATTATACAGTCTCCTATTATTTAGCCTATACAATTGAGTACATTAATTTTTAGCTTAATTGTTATACATATCTATTGGAGACATAATGTCTTCAAGTTCATGAACTTCCACTATAATCATAGATAAAAGTGTTTATGTTTTAACAACCATTCATGCTTAGGTCAGAGAAAGTTTGTTTAGTTATCATAGGAACTGGTGATCTCAATGTGATAGTTTACATAAGAACATCAATGTGTACATAGGATGATGGTGGTCATAATTAGGTTCACAATAATCTTGTCTACTTACCTGAAAAGTTATTTGAAAAAAACTTTGATCAACTTTAAAATTTGAGCCAGATATTTTAATTAAAAACATTGTCAAGTTTACTGATACTGGAACTATAATAAAAAAGACAAGAAAGTAATCATTACATATATTGAAGATGGATAGATACATGAATTAATGGATAGATAGATTATTGGACAGACAAATTGATAAATGAATAGTCTGTGAATTCTGTACCATCTAATATGAAGTTAATAGAAGTAGAAAAGACACTCAAACTCCCATTAAAATCTCTTGCTTGAATGGAAAAAGAGTATTCTAGTTTCTCTTTTAAATCGGTCACCACAAGACTGGTATTCTCAGTAGTAAACTCTCTTACATTAGATGTCTTCAAAGCTTCAAACAACTTGATATTAAAGTTCTTAACTTTCTCAATGGAATCATTAATAATTGACCAATACAACTTAACAGTAGTAAAGTCAACTGCTTTAAAAGAATGTTGTGAAATTAGTATAGGAGATTTCCCTAAAGGGTATGACTTTCTATTCAAATGTAATACAATCTTGTGAATTTGAACCTGTATCTTGTTTATCAAAATTTATAGGATATATAGCGCTGTCTGTATCACATACCTGGTATTACTTGTATTGATGAACTTGGTGGTCCTATACCAATACAGTTAACAGCAGACACAGTAATGTTATATTGTATACCAGTCTGTAAACCAGTAATTGTGGTTTTGTTTAATGTTACATTACATTGATTATCAGAACAACTGAAAATAGTGTCATTCTCTGAACTAATATGAACTATATAATGTACAGTAATATTAGGACCACCAGTTTGTACTGGTGGAGTCCATTGTAATGTTACTGTATTGTTAGAGATATGTGTAATAGTGAGATTAACAGGTTGACCAGGATACTCTATAATATATACAGTAAATAGAATTTCCATATATTCTTTTACTTACTAATAAGAGTACAGGATCTCTTATCTCCATCAATACCATCAATACAATCAATTTTTAGACCATACATTGAAGTAGTTGATGTAATTCTCATAGTGGACTTTGCTGGTTGTCGTTGATCAAGACTTGTTCGAAAATTCCCAAATGTATCAGTGCTACCTACAGGATCATGATAATTGTAAATAATTTCAAGTGATTGTTGATCAATTCTCCAAGCTAAAACAACTGCCTCTGTTTCACATGAGAGAATGAGATGACTTTCATTGTAACATTGTTGAGAGAATGGACATGTCAATGAAGTCACTGTTGAGTCTAATGGTAACATCATTAGATTATTAATATATAACTAGACAGCACTTACTAGTTAATGGAAGAATAGATAGAATCATAAGTACTAGAACAAACAACATTTTTGATATGAGTACAGCTCTTCTTCGTAAACGTCATAAGTTAAAAGGTCTAAAGGTTACAACGAAAACAGTGTAATTTGAGCTCCTTTTGTAGTATGTTTGTGCTCCACCCATCCATTATAGTACTATAGAGGGTATTCGATGACGTCATCCATGGTGCAATCACGCCCCTCCGCCATATTGAGTGGCGAGATGGTAGAGTTTTGCTGCTGTAGGCTGTTCTAATCGCTCTGTGAAGGGAGCACGCTCGTTTTCCTGCTGATCCTAACTGCAGATTGAAGTGGGTAGCTGCCTTAAAGCGAGAAAAATGGTTGCCTACCCAGCACAGCTGGCTCTGCTCTGGTACTTTGTAAGTGGCAGAAAAAGTGACGACCCTCTATCCCCAGATTTTGGGCCAAGTATTTTCAAGTTTGTTACAAGTCAAGTGAAGAGAAAAAGGAGACTTGAACTAGAGTGTTATAATAGAAGTAAAAGAACTCGTTTGGCACGATTGAATGCTGAAGCAGAAGCATCTGCCTTGCTACATACAGTTAAGTGGTGTCAGCAACGAATCTCCATGTATGGAATCACATTCAGATGTAGCAACTCAAACTCAACCACTATCATCTAGGACTGTTGGGACGCAGACAAATCTTTCCACTCATACAATTGGTAGTCTTCAAGAGGAATGCCAAAAGCTTCAAAATGAAAAATTGCAATTAGAGAGAGCAGTTTGTATGATGAATTTAACAGAAGAGACTTTTAAATGTGATGATGACCAACCTAATGATCTATTAAGAAGAATGAGAAGAAATAGAAGAGAGAATAGACCTGTGGTATATTTAGACGAGACATGGGCAAATTCACATAGTAGTCATGAGAGATCGTGGGTGGAGTCTGATGATAGGATCCAAGGTGGCACAAAGGGAGGCATTCTTAAACCATTTGGGAAAGGGACTAGGCTCATTATATTGCACGCAGGAAGTGAGAATGGATGGGTAGATGGAGCAGATTTAGTCTTTCAAAGCAAGAAGGCAACAGGAGACTACCATGATGAAATGAACTCAAATAATTTTGAAGAATGGTTTCACGATAAGTTGTTAAGTAATATAAAGGATATTGAGAAAGTTCCAACAAGCAATACCAGAAAGAGTGAAATGCAAGACTGGTTAACGAGCCATGGTATCGAATATCCAGAACGCACACTTAAACACGAATTATTATCTTTTTATTGAAGTAATCCTAAGCCTAACTATGTAATTGATGAAATGGCAAAAACTGATGGACATGAGGTAGTACATATTCCACCATACCATTGTGAACTGAATCCAATTGAGTTATGTTGGTCGCAAGTGAAGAGATACATCAAGGACCAAAACAAAGAGTTTACACTGACTGCCGTGAAGTGCTTAACATATGAAGGATTTAATAAAGTAGGAACTGATGAATGGAAGAAGAATGTAGAGCATGTTTAAAAAAAGCTGATGACTATTATTGGGAAGCAGATAATTTACAAGAAGATATGGTAATAGGAGAATTCACGATACATATAGATGAAGATGACAGCGATTCAGATGATGAAGGAAACATGACTGATGATTCTTTGAGTAATGAAAGCAGTGATGATAATTGAGCATTAATATATATTTTAGAGCATTTTAGCAAAAATGATAATATTGTATAAAATAAGTTTTTTGTTATTTTTCACACTTAATTTTGTAATTATTTCCTAATGTACTTAGGTGGCACTTATTTCAATTGCCGTCTGCATGCCTGGTGGTCATAAGTATGCCTATCCTTTAGTATGGAGTAGTTAAAACTACTATGACCGTAAGTTTTATTTAAAAGGAAGTTATATAGGCGTGTGTGGCATTTGACGAGGTTGAAAATGGTTCTTGTCTCGTGTCTCTAGCGTGCGTGGATCGGAAGTTACATAAGCAAACGTATGCGACTTCTCAAAGTGAATTGAGTATAGTTATTATACGAACAAAGGGATATTAAATAAATAGTAATTAAAAATTAACAGTCCAAGAATGTGTTTGAACAGTAGCCCAGTTTACAATGCCCCAAACTATATTAACAGTATAGGGACGTGTATAGTTTATGTAATATTATAAGCAATTTTAAAATTAACCCATAATAATTATAGTCAATGATACTGTAATAATATGGAGTATGAAAAAGAGAGTCAAGTCAATTGTGGATGTTGACAGAAAGTGCCAGTCACTTGGAGAAGAGGACTGTTGTGTTCATTAAGAAGAAGTGTTCTTTCACTACCAGTTGTTTGTGAATAAAGTCACTAACAATGCAAGCCTCCCAAGTTATTACTAACAAATCTCCCAAATATCAAAATATCCCAATGGCAACCTAATAATAGTAATTTATACATTAAAAACATGATTCATTGCTTACTTAAAGTGATGAAACTTTTACAAAGTCACCAATGTTTGCTAATTCTTTGGACTTACTCATGACTGTCTTGTGTTCAAGTATTTCAGACTCTAATGATAGATCAGCTAGTAGGTTGTAGACTGCACAAGAAAAATCTCTAAGTAAGTCTCCTAAAGAAATGAATGCAGATTTCTCATCATAGCACAATAAGCTGTGACACATACATAATGTTCTCTTAGAAACAACAGGATATCAAATAATTCTTTTACACAGTTGTGGATTTAGGAGGGGACTAGGCCTGTCCCAATTATTCGAGAATAATTTTGGGAATAATAGGTACCTGCTAGAATATGAGAATTATTCCAGCCTAATAGGGCTTTAAACCTTCCAAAGGTCAATAAGGTCAACTGTTCCAATAGAAGCCCAGTACATGTGCTTAGTAGAAAAACATGGCTGTAAGTACAAGTTCAAGCTCCATAGACTCTGTGGAGAACTTCAGCTCAGCAGTTGACAGTGTCATGGAGGAGTCTAGCTTTACTGAGCCTCAGACTGAAAATGGTGGGGTGAGAACCATAATAAACTGTTTGAGGTCTCCAGTTCCATCTCAATTAGCTAGAAAAAGAAAAACACATAGTAATCCACCTACTGGTGTGAAGAAAAGGACAACTACAGTAAAGGTTGACTATGAACCAAAGAGTGTTACCCCTACCATTTGGGTCCGTGAGTTTCCTGGCGAGGACCTTACTGTTTCCGGTGGAAGCCTATTTTGTTCAGCCTGTAGAGAGCCTGTATCTCTTAAAA
Source organism: Xestospongia bergquistia (assembly GCA_963965975.1). NCBI lineage: Eukaryota > Metazoa > Porifera > Demospongiae > Haplosclerida > Petrosiidae > Xestospongia > Xestospongia bergquistia. The sequence goes on along the minus strand of OZ014412.1, from coordinate 8,064,393 downwards.
AGAGCATCATAAAACTTCATCTTGATTCGCAGAAACGCAAGACCTCAAAAGGCGAATTTCTTGCAAAGAAAGCAAAACAAAGAAGTATAGCAGAATCTCTGAGGAAGTACGACGAAAAATGTCACCCAAAAGGTGAAACCTTACCTGAGAATGTTTGTGTGTATCGAGTGACTGTTGTCAAGTCATTCCTGAAGGCTGGGATTCCTCTGTCAAAAGTGGATTGCATGCGTGATCTATTAGAGGAACATGCTTTTAGTCTTTCTGGTCGACAACACCTGAGCGAGACCATCCCCTTTATTCACCAGCAAGAAGTGGAAGAAATAAAGAAGGAAATCAGTGGAAAGAACTTATCAGTAATATTCGATGGAATCACTCACGTTGCTGAAGGTTTGGCTGTTCTTTTGAGGTTTGTGGACAATTTCAAGACAAATCAAAGGCTGGTTTGTTTGAAGCTCCTGAGCAAGACTATGACCGGTGAAGAACTAGCACGTCTGATCATCTCTACGCTATCTACTTCTTATGCCATTGAATTGAGTAGGTTGGTAGCATCCATGAGAGACAGGGCCTCAGTAAATAGTGTGGCAATAGCTACCTTAAAGCTCCTGTATCCATCTTTGCTAGATATTGGGTGTTTCTCCCGCACCTTGGATTGTGTTGGAGAAAAATTCAAGGTTCCCGTTGCATATGAGTTCACAAGACTCTGGATTTCACTATTTTCTTAAAGCCCCAAAGCAAGGTTTGCTTGGAGATCATATTGTGGGAGAGCTGTGCCAACACATTCTGAGACCAGATGGTGGAGCCGATGGGAGGTAATGAAGGAAATACTAGAGGGCTATCCAGATGTTGAAGGTTTCTTGCAATCATCTGACAATCTCTCTCCAGCTACAGTGAGGAATTTGCTCGAAATACTTACCGACTCAGTGAAGAAGATTCAGCTCAGAATGGAGCTTGCTGTGGTTATTAACACTGGAGAGCCTTTTGTCAAAGGAGCCTACAGTTTGGAGGGGGATGGTCCACTGGCCCTGAGTACATATGAAGAACTACGCAAAATATACAATTTCATTAGCCTACCACACTATCCTAATCTGACAGCCTGTGCAAGGAATCTGGCTAGTGGCAATGCAACTGTTGAGCAACAGTTTTAATCACTTATGCTAAGTCGTGTGTGGAACCTGGCTTCCAGTATTTCTAGACCAAGTTTGATGGAGAGCTGAGTCCAGTTGTGTCCTTCTTCAAGGAGGCTAGACTGCTCTCCCCAGAAAAGATGGAGCGCACTCTTATTGATTCATCTACAATCGACGAATTTACGGCTGCATTTCCCTCCCTGAGCACTCAGACTGTTGCTGGCCTAAAAGCAGAGCTACCCAACTATAAAGCTGCTGTCGATGATTGATCCTTCAGTTGATGCACAGAACTGGTGGAAAAGACATGAGCAGGACTTACCTCACTGGTGCACAGCTTTTGAGCTTGTCCTTTTGGTTCAACCAAGTTCTGCAGCTGCAGAAAGGGTTTTTTCTCTACTACAGAACTCATTCTCTCAGAGACAATCTTCTTCTCTTGAAGACTATATAGAAACCTCACTTATGTTGCAATACAATCGTTGAACTTTTCTGAATTTTTATGAGAATAATTGAGAATAATGGGGTCAATTCTTAGGAATAATAGGAGAATGTTTTGGGAAATTCTGAATAGAATAATAGGCAGAAAAAATAGAATAATTGGGACAGGCCTAGAGAGGACTTTGCACAAAAGTAAATGGAAAATTGATGTCACCAGATGAATAGAATAGTACAATGGTAGGTGACAATTAATTAAAAATATTTAACACTATAAATGTTATCATAGTGTATTTTTATACACCCAGCTACACCTTGTCTTCATGCAATCAAAAGGTTTGTTCTTCCTGTCTTTGTTCCTCCCAGTTTATATCTAATTTTAATTAGATATAAATATCAAGAATTGAGCTCTCTATTCAAGCAAGATTGTATCCACTCTTCCCATTACTGGACTATCTCATTAAAACAAGCCATAATCAGCAAAAGCAGTTCGAGACCATGAATAATAAGATCTCAAAAGTTAACAATGGAAATTTTGTAGTCTATGCTCCACTTATCATATCGCATAGTACTACCTGTTGGATAAACAAATGAATATTAAATAAACAATAATTTAGACATTAACATTACAAGGAAGTGTGTGAACAGTAGTCTAATTACAATGCCAAAAAATAAATTATATATTATATATATTATAGGGATGTAGACACAGTTTATGTAATTTTTATAAACAATTTCTAGATAATTACATAATATAGACAATAGTTTTGTAATGATATAGAGTAGGAAGAAGGAGACCTCTGGCCCTCTGATAATTCTGGTGCTATCATCTCACCTTCCCCTAAATATCATCACCAAATCCATACACCTGTATGTTGAGTTTTGTATTGGATTTTTTTAGTAAGAGTATGTGAAGTGTCCATGTCAATTTTTGGATACTATAATGAAATAATGTTGTTATCACACTTCTATATTCTTCCATATTAGAGATAGTCACTGTCCATTATTAGCACTGTGTATATAGTAACAACTATTAAGATTGTTGGTATAGCAATTAATAGTGGTTGTTATTACAGTTGTTAAACTTTATACAAAAGCATTTTCACAGTAATAATTAAGCTATATAAAGATTGGTAACAATACATCACACATTATTAATATAGACATTAGTGAGTGCTAATTATAAGAATAGGCAGTGTTCTCTTCAACAGTAATACTAGTACCCCTTCCTTCTTCCTCATATGTTTCTCTTAGGGCTGATCTGATTTCATCATAAATTACTGAAGAAGGTCTCTCTTGAATTATTCTTGGTACAGTACCACTAACATAGTTGGGATTACTATAGAGAAGAGTGGCTAAAGTCATATTTAGTTGTGACAATGTGACATGTGCTGATGTATATAAAGTTAAAGTTACAAATAATACAAATGATGTCTACAATATTAATACTAATTTGTCTCCATTGTTTCTTAATGCTAACATTTTTGTTAATACTACTGCTGTATATAGTTACACTGTTAGTGGTATTGATAGTGTAGAATGTAGACAGGATTGGACCACAGAGTGTCAAGAATAAGTAAGACTAAATGTTAGAAACACTTTAATGATATTACTGCATGTTATATAGCTCCAGCAAGAATAAATTTGTCAATAAACACTTCAAGTGCTACAAACAAAACTGGAAGTAATTGTTTTGTTAAATATTGCAGTGACAATACCAGTATGCTATACATTAATGTTATGGTAACATTGTGATTACCTAGAATAAACAAGATATGCTATAATGACCTCCAATTCAATATTATAAACTCTCTGAACATCTAACTGGAGTTATCACTTATCATAGAGTATTTAAGATTTTTAATGCTCATTATCTATTAAATAACTTGTAATTTATTAAATAATTTATTAAATAAATAAGAAGTCAATCAAGAGTTGTTTAATAAATAATGACTTATTTAGTATGTCATGATAATTTTCCAATTTTAATACAAACGGCACCCCATAAATGTAAGATCAAACATTATTAGTGTTACATTAATCAAGACATACCTGTAGGTAACAAGCATACATGCTCAGAACATGTGTGTGTGATAATGTTTGATACCTTTCTGTTATAGAGCAAGATGTTACCATTCCGCAATGTGACAGTGGGGATGTTGGAAGAGGAGGAGTTCTTATATTAATCAGATGAATGCAACTTTTAATTGCTTGTAGATGTAGAATGTATTGTTGTAGGTGTGATAAGAAGTATTTTAGTACTAATACTGGTGTGAACTTATTATGTAGGAGCTTCCATTTAAATATCCAATTATTGGTTGCTTAGAAAAATGTATATTACATGTAACATGTACACTGTATGTAACATGCAGATTGTACATTACATGTAACATGAACATTATATGAAATGACATTTCTGACTTTATATTTGTCTGGACAATCAATACTAAAAATCAGTGTAGTAGCTATAAAAACATAGGCATGTGTACCTCTGGCTACCATCGATGTGTTGTCATGGTTAGTCTTAGTGTGATGCTCTATCTTCCTAGTTTATTGAAAGGCGAACACAGTAATCTAGGACTTTGTGTATCTGCTGTGTTTGCTGATAAGATCTCTGGTTAGAAGATTGAAACAATCTTGCTCACTACAACCAATTGTGATCTGTCGAGGACTTTATTCCAGCTATCTCATTGACTGTTGCTATGGACTCCTTAGATGTATTTTGATTGGTTGTTGTATTGTATATATAGCTTGGTTTTGTTTGTTGATTTTTAGTATTGGTTGTCCAGACAAAAAAAAAGTCTGAAATGTCCAATCATACAAATTACCTCTCTGTCTAAACCTTTTCAACATGTAGATTATATGTAATATGTACATATGCATTACATATAATGTATAACATGTACATTGTATGTAATATTATTATATGTATATTACATGTAACATGTCTAATTATTATATGTAACATGCACATTACACGTAGCATGTACACTATACGCTTTTGTATCTCACATTTTCAAAGCTTTAGAAATGAAGTAAGTAATTTCAGCAAAGATAATCTCAAATCTACGCTATTTTCAGATGACGTAATATATAAAAAGCCACAACTATGATATAACTTCGAGTATTTTAAATATACGGTACCAAGAGCACACAGAATTAACCTGTCTCTTCTTTTTGAAGTAGGTTTTGATTTATTAATCGTGCTAGCTAACCTGTACTGAGTTTGACTTGTCAGTACTGTGCTATGATCAGTGCAGAATTTAATTAGCAGCTTACAGCAGTGGCAACTGTAAGTTAACCTATATATATAATTATATGTATATATATTTTTGTGGACTGTGTTCCATGTATGATGACATCATTAGAACAGTAGCAATCAACTATTAGATGTGTGTAGGAACCACCTTGGTGATAACAATCAATTTCTGCTTAAAATAAAATTAGCTGACTTACAATGAATAAAACACATGCACAGCTTTAGGAATATGTCAATATGCAAGGTTGACTCAAACAGTGATAGGCTAGATTTAATGACAAACAAGACTTGATGAGTGAAGATTGTAATTCATATAAATTTTATAAGCTTACGGCTAACAAAAAATGATAATTTGCTTATATAATTGATTGATATTATTGCTAATTAAACACAGAAGGTATCAGCCATTAAAGAATACAAATGATGAATAATCAGAGCTATACTAAGGTAATTAGTTTTATAGCCAATAAACAAAGCAATAATTGTACTATGTGTCCATATCATGTGATGACTTGATAAGTAAGTTATTACAGAACACATGTCATGAATATACTTTAATTGTAGGACAAACGGATTTTGTTAATACAAAGATATAAGGAAATATAAAAGATTTATTTTGTTCACTTGTGCCTTTTATTTCACACTATACCAAGTTTAAAGTTAAAGTTCATGGACTCTACAGTAAGTGATATCTATATAGAAATTTATTCATCCTCTTCTTTCTACTTTCTCTAGAAAGATAGAACTCTAATTGTTTTACTTATTACCTGTCTTCTCTTTCTGTTTAAACCAACATGTAAGTTACATATGTGAGCTATAACACATATGTGTAGCTATAACTTTGACTGTATCTCTCTGTACTCTATGTAGGTACTATTGTGAACGACTGCAATTGTGAAGAGGCTTGTAATGGGACAGATGTAGGAAACTTGATACATTGTCGTTGTTATACCTCCACTCCAGCATTACAATGGAAAATAGCAACATCAAATTGCAGCATTGATTTTAAATTTAGTGCAAGCTCAAATATTGATTGTAACGAATGTCCTTGTACAAATAAAACCCCTACAGGAAACTGTAGAGATGATGTAATTGAAAACTTACAATTGCAAGTTTGCTATAATTATACAATGAACACATCAAATGTGAGTTTCATTGTAAACAAAACAGAAGAGGTACACATTATTTGCCTTAATGGACAAGGACCTGATATAGAAAATTGCACCGTCAAAGATCCAGGTATAGATAGTTAAGCTGTCAGTAGTATATTCATTACATATAGAAACATTGACATAGTTTAATTCAAAAGATTAAAACATTGCAATGATTACAAATTAAATATAGGGAGAATAATAGTGATTACTGAAAGTTGTATTGATTACAAAAAAACTTACTTCACCTAGTAAAAAATCCATGTACAAACAATCCCATCAAAGACATTTTAAAATATAGTAAACCGTTCAATGGTAACAGAATATGTTGAATATATATATGTAAATAGGTAGTATCTAGTTTATTATATTACAATAACTATTTCATATTGTCGTGTCATATTATAGGACCTCCAAAGAAACCTAGCAACCTCAAGATAACTTTCAACAATAAGTCTCAAGTCATACTTAGTTGGGACAATGTGACATGTGCTGATGTATATCAAGTTAATGTTACAAATAATACAAATGAGGTCTACAATAATAATAATAATTTGTCTCCATTGTTTCTTAATGTTAACATTTTTGTTAATACTACTGCTGTATATAGTTACACTGTTAGTGGTATTGATAGTGTAGGCAGGATTGGACCACAGAGTGTTAAGAACTTTATACTAAGTAAGACTAAATATTAGAAACATTTTAATGACATGGCTGCATGTTATATATAGGTCCAGCAAGAATAAAGTTATCAATAAACACTTCAAATGCCACAAATAGAACTGGAAGAGATTGTTATGCTAATGTTACAGTTACAATACAAGTAAACTACATTGATGTTATTATTAATGTTGTGGTTACATTGTATGTAGAATCTGGAAGAACAAGAGAAAATAGAACGACCTCCAGTTCAATATTATAACCTCTCTCATAATTTAACTGGAGCTATCACTTATCACAGAATAGATGACACTACTTGGACAACTACTGAGGCTATTGCAAGTCAAACTTACATTATTAGTGTTAAACCAGTTAATATCTTTAGTCAAGGGATACCAACAGGTATAGTATGCATGATCAGCACATTTGTGTGCATGCGATAATATTTAATACCTCTCTGTTATAGAACTAAATGTTACCATTCCTCAATGTGACAGTGGGAATGATGGAAGAGGAAGTAAGTCCTTTTGATGCTTATATTGATCAGATGAATGTAACTTCGATTGATTATCCATATAGGACAATTACTGGTGTGAAATAATTATGTAGGAGTAGTAGTGGTTTATTTAATGATCATCCAAATAATTATCATCAGACAAAAGATCTAATAAAATTAGTACTCAGTTCAATAATAGCAAATGATGAATTGTAATTAATTATTTCTTATGAGCAAGTTGATCCAAATAGCAATTATTGGTTGCTTAGAAACATGTACATTACATGTAACATGTACATTGTATGTATGGAAATATGTTCAAAGTAATGAAAAATCACACCAATGTCTTTCTCATTAGCTGTCACACAATCCATTCCACTATCATCAACTGTTACTCTTGTACCTTCCTCCATTGCTACTACTACTCCTACAAATGGTATGGTTGTATGTTCATGTAGACATTATATCAATCATAGAGATTATGTATTTTAGGTGACAAATGTCCACCATGGTGCATTGCTGTCATAGTACTAGTGGTTCTAATTATTGTTGGTTTTTTTGTATTATTGCTGTTGTACTAATAGTACGCCGCTGTCGTCAAAGACCAGGTAATAATAATAATAGAAATGGTAATGGTCATGAATTAAAAAGGTACAAAAAAAGACTGACTAAAACTGTGCATGCAAGTTTATATTATTATATATTATTACAATTTAATTAATCTTACTATATACACATTGAAATACATGTAGATTGAGTATAGTAGAAGATTTTACAGAATGAACAATTGTAATTTCATTTCGTGTAAATTTTTAAAAGTGATAATAAAATTACATAATTATTAATATAGGTAATTGATGTCATTTATTAATCAACACCATGTATCATAGATGTATTTAAGAAACAAGTTAATTAGTTAAATGCAAATTATAAATAATCAGAAGTTATATTAAAGTCATAATTAGCTCTATGGACAACAGAACAAAATAATAATAATTGAGCATCCTATAGTATGATGATGACTTGATAATTGAGTGATTATAAACTGAAATACACAAAATGATATGACATGTAGAGCACATGATATGAATATACTTGTATTGTTTTAGTTATTATTGGAGTTTTTTATGTTTATCAAATGAACCACCAATATGATATTTTAGGTCATATCTTCTCACAATGGTGCATTGGTCTCATTATTGCAATTATATTGGGATTATTATACTAATAATTTTTTAGTTATTTTTTTGAATATTATTAGAGTTCTGTGCATAAATTAACTCAGAAGATGACTCAGAAAATGTCAATAGACATCTATATATCTATCTATATATATATATAATTATTATTTTCATATAATTGTATTTAACTATGCTGTTATAGTTTTCTTAGTATCAAATCTCTATTGATTATTGTTATAGAATAAATTAGAACCAATATTATCTCATTCTTTTCAGCATTTGAACAATTGCTGAAGTAAAATTTGACAGATATTTAATAAAGTCAATGGCAGAAATGATATATATGTGTAATTTAGTATTCCATGTCTATACTTGGTAGGTCTGGGGATGAGACTACTAGTATATTACTAGAAATAAAATGTTCAATGTTCAAAATATAAATCAATACATTAATTAGGCATTCCTTTCCAGTACTGGAAATAGAGCAGTTGTTATGCAATTTCCATTGAACAATATGTAGATCATTATGAGAATGAAAATAACATATAAATTATACAAAGCTAACACACACAAAAATAATAATTCATACAATTTTATGACAGAACACGAGAAAAAGTATCTCGAAATGTTTGTAGGATTTGTTTCATAGTTGGTCTTTTATGTGGTTCTACTTGGACACACGATAAAATGAGTTGATGCATTAGAGACCAATTAACTTCAATAGCTTTAAGCATAGTACCATAACTATCTCTAGTGGGCAGTTGAGGCTTGTCAGTGAAGACCTCACAGAGCAAAATCCCATAGCTATACACATCGACTTTAGGTGTCTGCTCTGTTACATTCTCTTCAATCAAAACTGATATATTAGTACTACCTACAAGATAATCATAACTATAGACAATTTTAAATGAATAATGGTTAATTCTCCAAGCTAAAACAACTCCCTCTGTTTCACAAGAGAGAATGAGATGACTTTCATTGTAACATTGTTGAGAGGATGGACATATCAATGAAGTCACTGTTGAGTCTAGTGGTGACATCATTAGATTATTAATATATAACTAGACAGCACTTACTAGTTAATGGAAGAATAGATAGAATCATAAGTAGTAGAACAAACAACATTTTTGATATGAGTACAGCTCTTCTTCGTAAACGTTATAAGTTAAAAGATCTAAAGTTTACAATGCAAATTATAATACAAATTACCCTTTTGTAGTAGTCTATGCTCCACCCATTATACAATAATAATAACATTAGTTGTTATACTAGGCTAAATGAAAGGCATTGTGGGACCAGCCCGATCTGCTGCATGTCAGTCGTCAATCCCAATGGAACAGTCCAAGATCAGCATATTTTAATACAGATCCCTACTCCATAACATAGAAGTTGATTTTGTAACAGTATGGAGTAGGAATAAATGGGACAAGTAGACTTGATATTAGATGATTTGAGTCATCCACTCCTCCTAAAATAAATAGCTTTTAACACACACCACTGCCTTTGAACACTAGGACTATATGTTTCTGTTGTCTCTGTTGATTTCTTTTTATAATAATTGCTATTTTAAACTCACTTCATGAAAAAGTAAACCAACTCAAGCCTTCATAATTCATGAAACTGGATTATTAATTTCTATTGAAGTATTGTAACCTGTAAATTAAATGTTTTACAAAAATGAGTGCACAGCAGTTTTGCCAGTTTATCATATACTCTCAACAACTATGTAATTAAAGGAGGTCAAGGGTTTCAAGCTACCTATAATATTATGCTGAACTCATGAAATTTAACATTCACAGTAAATAAGACAGCAGATTTATATATAAAGTGTATTAATGCATGGTTGAATACAATCAAGTTACCAAAACTGTATTGTCAGAGAATCAAATGTAAAAAATACCTTTCAAATTTTGTGAACATTATGAAAATAGGCTATATTGATAATTGAAATGCAGTACTGAGTAAAAAACCAAACCATTGTATTTTAGTGACAACACAATATTCAGTGAGATTTAACTTCAATTTAATCTGTGACAATGAGACGTGTATGTTCTATTAAATATCAAATTTGATGTTAGAAGTAACACAAATTAAGTCTAGAGTATCATTACTACAACAATTTATTTCATTTTGTTATTGTTGATTTTTTAACACTACTGATACTAGTTACTCTGTCAGTAGAATTAAGATTGTAGGCAGAATTGGAACACATAACATGCAATATAATAGGATAACACTATAGGATTAAATAATTATGATTGTTTATTGATTTTAATGATCGTAAACTAGAAATGATAATATTATGAGCACATGACATGAATACACTTGTAACCATGGAGTTGTAGGTTGAAAACAAAACATTGAATATATTTAAATACAAAATTGTTAAATGCAATGATTGTTTATGGATATAACTGATTGTAAACTAGGAATGATAACATTATGAGCACATGACATGAATATACTTGTAACCATGGAGTTGGAGGTTGAAAACAAAGCATTGAATATAAGGAAATATAAAAGATTTGTTTTGTTTACTTGTGTCTTTGTTTCATACTACATCAACTTTAAAGCTAGAGTTCATGGCTGCTACAGTAAGTGATATTTATATAGAACTTCATTCATTCTCTTCTTTCTACTTTCTCCAGATAGTTGAAGCTTTAATTGTTCTACTTATTACCAGTCTTCTCTGTTTACTCAAACCCACATGTAAGCTTTTTCAAATTACAATCTTTTAATGCATTCTACTGTATTCTATATAGGTACTATTGTAGAGGATTTTACCTGTAATGGAGCTTGTAATGGAACATGTGTGAGAAACCTGGTAAAGTGCTATTGTAAGACCTCCACACTACAATTAAATTGGGATATAACAACATTTAATGGCACAAGAATAGAACGGTTTGAATTTATTGGAGATGACAACTATATAATCAAAGGAGGATTTCAAGCTACCTATGAAAATATGCTGAACTCATCAAATTTGACATTTACAGTGAATGAAACAGCAGCTTTACGCATTAAATGTAGTAATGGACTGAATCCAGGTTCCAAAAACTGTACTCTCAAAGATCCAGGTACTTACTACATATATATACATATATATATATAGAGAGAGAGAGAGAGAGAGAGAGCAGTTATGGTGAGCATTATGAAAATGAGCTGTACATTTATTGATAAATAAAAGGCCGCATTGTGAAAACTCCAGGTTGATTCGTGTTTGTATGCTTATAGTAAGGAAAAGCTACACAATAGGCTTTTTATTAACGATGACTAATAAGTAACAATGTACTGATTGATAACTACTAGAGAATAATAGTGATTGCTAAAAACACAATGAGAAGAGGTTATTTTCATAACAAAAGCTTCACAAAGTAAAAAAATCCATTATATGTGCAAACAATGACATCAAAAGACATTGGAACTGAAAATAGTAAACAGTTCAATGGTAAGAGAATATGTGGTATTTATGTATGTAAATAGGTAGTATTTAGTTTATTATACTACAACAATTATTTCATATTGTAATGTCATATTGTAGGACCTCCAGAGAAACCTAGCAACCTCAATATAATCTTTAACAATGAGTCTCAAGTCATACTTAGTTGGGACAATGTGACATGTGCTGATGTATAATATCAAGTTAATGTTACAAATAATACAAATGAGGTCTACAATAATAATACTAGTTTGTCTCCATTGTTTCTTAATGCTAACATTTTTGTTAATACTACTGCTGTATATAGTTACACTGTTAGTGGTATTGATAGTGTAGGCAGGATTGGACCACAGAGTGTTAAGAGCTCTGACTTTACACTAAGTAAGATTACAAGTTAGAAACACTTTAATGACATGGCTGCATGATATATAGGTCCAGCAAGAATAATGCTATCAATAGACATTTCAAATGCCACAAATAGAACTGGAAGTGACTGTTATGCTAATATTACAGTTACAATACAAGTAAGTTATAATGATATTATTATTAATGTTGTAGTTACATTGTATGCAGGATCTGGAAGAACAAGAGAAAATACGACCTCCAGTTCAATATTATAACCTCTCTCATAATTTAACTGGAGATATCACTTATCATAGAGTAGATGACATTACTTGGACAACTACTGAAGCTATTGCAAGTCAAACTTACATTATCAGTGTTAAACCAGTTAATATCTTTAGTCAAGGCATACCAGCAGGTATATGGTATGCATGATCAGCACATTTGCATGTTTGTGTTTGTGATAATATTTAATATTTCTCTGTTCTAGAACTAAATGTTACCATTCCTCAATGTGACAGTGGGAATGATGGAAGAGGAAGTAAGTTCTTATAATGCTTATATTGATCAGATGAATGTAACTTTTGATTGATTCTCCATATAGTATTAATACTAGAGTCAAATAATTATGTAGGAGTAGTAGTGGTTTATTTAATAATCACTCAAATAACTATCATCAGACAATAGATCTAATAAAATAAATACTCAGTTCAATAATAGCAAATGATAACTTGTGATTAATTATTTCTTATGAGCAGCTTGTTGATCCAAATGCCAATTTTGGGTTGCTTACTAACATGTACATTATATGTAACATGTCCATTGTATATAACATGTACATTATATGTAATATGTACATTATATGTAACATGTATATTATATGTAATATGTACATTACATGTAATATGTACATTATATATGACATGTACGTTATATGTATGAAAGTAAAAAATCACATTAATGTCTTAGCTGTAACACAACCAACTGCACTATCATCAACTTCTACTACTGTACCATCTTCCATTACTCCTATAACTGGTATGGTTGTATGTTAGTGTAGGTATCATAGCAATCATATAGATTATGTATTATAGATGACAAATATTCACCATTACTATGATTGGAAACATGTATACTGTATGTGACAAGTACATTATATATAACATGTACTTTACATGTAACATGTACTTTACATGTAACAAGTACATCGTATATATGAAAGTGTTTTCAAAGTAATGAAAAAATCACACTAATGTCTTTCTCTTTTACCTGTCACACAATCCACTTTTTTGCCATCAACTGCTACTACTGCTGCTATTGTACCTACTATTACTACTGGTATACCATGTGGAGGGGGAGGAGTCAAAGGTATGTTCATGTAGACATTATACTGATTATAGACATTATATGTTTTAGGTGATAAAATCATATCATGGCTCGTGATTGTTGTCTCTGTAGTACTGGGAGCAATTGTTGTTGTACTATATACATGTGTAATGTAGGAGGAACCTTCATGACAATGACAATAACAAAAATGTTTCACTGAAAATAAAATTAGTTGACTTCTAGTGAATAGAATCAATTAATATACACTTACATGCACAGTTTTAAGTTGGTCTTATATTGTGTGTATATAATTATAGTCAATATTAATGCATAGATTAAATCTTACTATACCTATAATATATATTAAAATGCATGAAACTTATTCTAAATTTGAGTTTTTATTTATAGTGATAATGTCACAATATAGAAAATATTGTGAATCAATGATGAGTGAAGATTGTGATTCATATAAATTTTATAAGTCTAACAAAAATGATAATTGAATTACATAATTGATTGATGCCATTCCTAATTAATCATCTGAAGGTATCAATCCATTTATAAAATGATAATCAGATATGTATCCTGTAGTACAATGAAAACTTGATAAGTGAGTGATTGTATACTGTAAGTAAATTGATTGATTTGTTGTGTAGAGAACATATAATGAATGTGCTTGTCACAAGTACAGTGAGTTTGCATGTATGTTTAATAAGATATTTGTCATAGAATAACTAGTTTCCATTCCTCAATGTGAGTGGTGATGGAGGAAGTATAGAGAATATATATTTATAAATAGCCACAATATTAATTGGACTTATTATTAGTTTTATTATTAATTGGAAATTTGGTGTAAAGATCAACTGATAAGCTTTCTCAAATGATGTAGAAATAGTCAATAGATACATATATATATTGTTATTTTAATATAATTGTATTTAAATATGCTGTTATAATATTCTCTGTAATTAACTATTATTATAGAATCAACATTATATCATTCCTTCAGCATATGAGCAATTGCTGAAGTAAAATTTGCAGATCTTTAATATAGTCAATGACACAAATGTTATATATGTCTAATTAGTATGCTGTCCCTGTATGGTTCCTTCTGATAGAATTAACTTAAGTCCACAGTATTTATGAGATAGGCAATTCCTCCTCACTCCTTACAGTAATCGATTGGCATAGTTTTACTAAGTTATATATAGTATCTGCAAAAAGTATTATTTTAATTTTGGCTTGAAAACCAGCTAAGGAGATAAATTCTTACATAACATTATATACATACATATCTATATCTATAGCTATAGCTATAGCTATAGCTATAGATATAGTTATCTATCTATCTATATATATACAAACACACACACATATAGTAACAACTATTACTATTGTTGATATAATAACAATAATTAAAATTGATAATGACACATCACACATCATTAATAATGACATCAGTGGGTGTTGTTAATATAACAGTAAGCAGTGTTCTCTTCAACAGTAACACTAGTACCTCCTCCTTCTTCCTCTTGTGTTTCTCTTAGTACTGACCTGATTTCATCATAAATTACTGAAGAAGGTCTCTCTTTAATTACTCTTGGTACAGTTACACTAACATAGCTGGGATTACAATAGATAAGAGTGTCTAAAGGCTGGTAGTCATCAAATTATAGGAGAGAGAGAAAGAGGTACCTTGATCTGTGTACTCATGTTTCTTACATAATTATTATAATAAAAATCAAACAGATGATAAAGCATAAAATAATCAGTAAAAGTAATGAGAGGGCCAATGTTATCAATAGAATTACAGAGGGGAATGTATGGGGTGGAGTTTGGAATGAACCTGTATATATAAAAATAATTATAATAGTTTAAATAGGTACTGTTTAACAAACTATTATAATGTTGTGATGATAGAGTAAATATAAATGTAGAAGTTGGTCTGTTGTTCATAATATCTATAGTAGTAATTGATTCCTGAGAATTGGACTTTGTATTAGAAAATGTTAGTGTTTCCACAATGACAGAAGGAGTTGAAGTGACTGTAACTGAAGCTATAAATAGCAAAAAATGTTATTAATATTAACATTGTTGTTACATCATTCTTACATGTATAATATGGATTAGTTTTGCACTGGTTGTTGCCCAATCACCAGTGCCCAAGTCATTGACAGCTGCCACAGATACCAACAAATCTGCTCCATTAATACATTGACTAGGAATGACAGTTTTGTAATCCACTATAGTATTTGTAGTATTATGATAAATGGAAGTTATGTTACCAGACTCTGTGCCATTATGATGTATCAAATATCCATTGATTGGAGGTCTGCTACTCTTAAAGTACTAAACAAGAATATAATTATAAAATTGTCTTAAACATTTTTAATGGTAAAATTGTTGTTATAAATGATTGAATTTTTGTTAAGTCTGAAAACATAATAGTTGTTATAAGCTAAGGAGTTGCTATAAGACGTTTATTCAACTCATCAGTAACACTTAATGAATATTGTTAGCACAAAAGATATGAAGAATTATAAAAGATTTATTTACTTGTGCCTTTTAGTTTCACACTATATCAAGTTTAAAGCTAAAGCTCGTGGATGCTACAGTAAATGATATCTATATAGAACATTTATTCTCTTCTTTCTACTTTCTCTAGAAAGATGGTACTCAATTGTTTATTACCTTTCTTCTCTTTCTGTTCAAACCAACATGTAAGTTATATACGTGTAGCTATAACTTTGACTGTGTCTCTCTGTACTCTATATAGGTGCTATTGTGAATGATTTCAAGTGTGGAGGGGCTTGTGATGGGACATATGTAGGAAACTTGATACACTGTTGTCTTTGTAATACCTCAACAGCAGCATTAGCATTGAACATAACAAGATCAAATTGCTTCATTCGTTGTGGTTTTTATTGTAGACTCAGATAATTGTAACATTTGTACTAACTGTATATATAATAACTGTACTGATGACTGTAGTTTTATAATATTATATATAAAAAAAAAGTTAAAAAAAGTCTTATTTAGATATATTTTAGTTTTGGCTTGAAAACCAGCTAAGGAGATAAATTCTTACATAACTATATGTGTGTGTGTGTGTGTGTGTGTGTATGCACACATATATAAAGTAATTAATATTGACATCAATGAGTGTTAATATAAGAATAGGCAGTGTTCTCTTTAACAGTAACACTAGTACCTCCTCCTTTTTCCTCTTGTGTTTTTCTTAGTACTGACCTGATTTCATCATAAATTAATGAAGAAGGTCTCTCTTGAATTACTCTTGGTACAGTCACACTAACATAGCTGGGATTAGTATCGATATCAGTGACTAAAGGATGATAGTCATCAAATTATAAGAGAAAGGTAGAGATACCTTGATCTATGAGCTCATGTTTCTTACATATTACAATACATATCAAACAGATGATAAAGCATAAAATAATTAACAAAAGTAATGAGAAGGGCAATGTTATCAACAGAATTACAGACGGGAATGAACCTGTATATAAGATAAAGTAATAATTATAATAGTTTAAATTGGCATTATTTAACAAACTATTATTATAATCCTGTGATGAGGAAGTAGGTATAACTGTTGGTCTGTTAATGTCTATAGTAGCACTTGGTTCATGAGAATCAGACTTTGCACTAGAAAATGTTTGCGTTTCCATAATCATAGCAGGAGTAGCTGAAGTGATTGTAACTGAAGCTATAAATAGCACAAAATCTTATTAATAGTAACATTCTTATATCATTCTTACATGTAATAATATGGTTACTGAATGTTAGTTTAGCACTGGTTGTTGCCCACCCACCAGTACCCAAATCATTGACAGCTGCCACAGATACCAACAAACCTCCTTTTTTAATACATTGACTAGGAATGACAGTTTTGCAATCCACTGTAGTATTTGTAGTATTATGATAAATGGAAGTTATGTTGCCAGACTCTGTCCCATTATGATGTATCAAATATCCAGTGATTGGAGGTCTGCTACACTTAAAGTACTAAACAAGAAGAGTGAAATGGATGTAGCTGTATATATTGCTAACAAGTGGTTCAAAAGAACTTAAGACCATCAGGACAGTGCAACATGCATGCCAGAAAAGATATAAGTATGTTCCCAGAGCATAGTTCAAATATCATGCTGGTGGTCTCATTTAATGGCCAAATGTTCTTTGTGTATCTATGCATGTTACTTTCTACATTGATATGTCATTCTAATAATATATGTAAATTATAGTGTTGTTTTAGTTAACTATAACTAATACTAAATATTTTTAGTAGAGAGTAAGTTTTAGTTAACTATAACTAAAACTATAACTAATATTTTTTTCAAATGTTACTATAACTATAACTAAACTAAAATTAAAACTTTCCTTTGAACTATAACTAATACTAAATTAAATAGCCTCAATTATATTAGTTATTAACCACATAGAATGTGTAAAAAACATAATTATCATGTTAGGTAGTCCATGCCTGAGTTGTTTGTGCATTTAACCTTCCATGCATGAGTGATTTTCTAGTTATTATAGTTAAGATTAACTAGAAAGCATGGCAACAGTTAGTATAGCAGCTGTTACTGGTAGACCAAGAGAAAGTTGAGTATGGCAATACTTCCAAGTATCTTCCTGAAGAAAACAAAAGTGTTTGCTTCATTAACAAAAGTGATGGTGCTCAATGTGGCTTCAGTTTTAAACGTGACTATAACTAAATTAAATTTCACATTAATACTATAACTAATACTAAAACTAAAAATAAATTTTACCATTTACTATAACTAAACTAAAACTATAACATCTTATGTCTACACTAATGTAAGTCAATGGTAATGACCATATCATTATGTTACTATTAACATATACAGTAACCTATTACTTAGTCTATATAATGAATACAGTAATTTTAGCTTATTTGTTCTATGCATCTATATTGGAGACATAATGTCTTTAAGTTCATGAACTTCCACTATAATGATGACATCATAGATTAAAGTGTTTGTGTTTTTACAACTATTGATGGTTAGGTCAGAGAAAGTATGTTTAGTTACCATAGAAACATATCCTCTCAATTGATGGATGTCAATTTATCAACTGATGTACTAAGTAAACAAATAAAACAGGCTAGTTTACATAAGAACATCAATGTGTATATAGGATGAATGGTGTTCATAATTAGTTCACAATAATCTTGTCTACATACCTTAAAAGTTATTTGCAAAGAATTTATATTTTGATCAGCTTTGAAATTTGAGTCAGACATTTCAATTGAACAATTTGTCAATTTTACTGATATTGGAACTATAATAATGAAGATAAGAAAATAATTATTACATAAATGAAAGATGGATAGATACATTATCAATGGATAGATAAGCAGATAGATTAATGGACGGACAGAAAGATGAATGGACAATGCCTTCGATTTATGTACCATCTAATATGAAGTTGACAGGAGTAGAAAAGACACCCACTCTTTTATTAAAATCTCTTGCTTGAATGGAAAAGGAGTATCCTAATTTCTCTTTTAAATCTGCCACCACAAGACCGGTATTCTCAGTAGTAAACTCTCTTACATTAGATGTGTTCAAAGTTTCAAACAACTTGACATTAAAGTTCTTAACTTTCTCAATGGAATCATTGATATTTGACCAATACAACTTAACAGTTGTAAAGTCAACTGCTTTGAAAGAAGGTTTTGAAATTAGAATAGAGGATTTCCCTAAAGAATATTTTGCCTTATACTTGATGATGTAATCCAATCTTCTGTATTTAATTTAACTGGTGTATTGTTTATCAAAATATATATTATATATAGTGCTGTCTGTATCACATACCTGGTATTACTTGTATTGATGAACTTGGTGGTCCTGTACCAATACAGTTAACAGCAGACACAGTAATGTTATATTGTATACCAGTCTGCAAACCAGTAATTGTGGTTTTGTTTAATGTTACATTACATTGATTATCAGAACAACTGAAATTAGTGTCATTCTCTGAACTAATATGAACTATATAATGTACAGTAATATTAGGACCACCAGTTTGTACTGGTGGAGTCCATTGTAATGTTACTGTATTGTTAGAGATATGTGTAATAGTGAGATTAACAGGTTGACCAGGATACTCTATAATATACACAGTAAATAGAATTTCCATATATCCTTTTACTTACTAATAACTTCAAGAATACAGGATTTCTTATCTCCATCAATACCATCAATACAATCAATTTTTAGACCATACATTGAAGTAGTTGGTATAATTTTCATTGTGGACTTTGCTGGTTGTCGTTGATCAAGACTTGTTTGAAAATTCCCAAATGTATCATTGCTACCTACAGGATCATGATAATTGTAAATAATTTCAAGTGATTGTTGATCAATTCTCCAAGCTAAAACAACTGCCTCTGTTTCACAAGAGAGAATGAGATGGCCTTCATTGTAACATTGTTGAGAGAATGGACATATCAATGCAATCACTGCTGAGTCTAGTGGTGACATCATTAGATTATTAATATATAACTAGACAGCACTTACTAGTTAATGGAACAATAGATAGAATCATAAGTAGTAGAACAAACAACATTTTTGATATGAGTACAGCTCTTCTTCTTAAACGTTATAAGTTAAAAGATCTAAAGGTTACAACGAAAATCGTGTAATTTGAGCTCCTTTTGTAGTATCTATGTTTATGCTCCACCCATTATAGTTATTATAATTATGAACAAAAGGGATATTAAATAAACAGCAATTTAAACTGCAAGAAAGCGCGTGAAGAATTACATTAACAGTATAGGGACGTGTACAGTTTATATAATATTATAAGCAATTTTAAAATTAAAACAAAATATATACAATGATATTGTAATAATATGGAGCATGAAGAAGGGGGTCAAAGCCAGCCTGAGCCTTCAACTGGAACAAGGTGACCTCTGTCATACCAACAATTCTGGAGTTATTATTATTCCTTCCCCTAAATTAAATCTGCTATAGCCTTTAACACATTAATGCCCTTGTACACTATGACTGTACTTTATGATGTCTCTGTTCATAATAATTGGTAATATACAATAGTACTCAAGGTTTGACTTCATGAAAAATGTAAGTCAGTCTTCCTACTCTATCTACGCAACTGGACCACTGTCTTCTTTATTTATAGCCTATAAATTAAATTTAGGTCTGCAAAAATCATTGTAAAAAGAAAGAGGTAGGTTATTCTACTATCCATTTCGTGTCACTTAATTAAGCACACAATCAGGACTCCACTTTGTGCCTACTTTACAATGATTATCTGTGCTTAAGTAAAGTTAAAAAGTCTACTACCTATAATGTTTAGGTAGATATCTAGTCTATGTAAACAATAGATTGATATTAATAACTGAAATATGTAAGAGTTACTAAGGGTTACTGCTTTGCTGGTAAGTGCTGTGTGTGGAGCTAACATGGCTGATAACAGGAAGGTCTGATAACATTTCTTGATTATAGTTATTATTTACTTTTTTAAAAACATGAAGCTATTAAACTTACCCCAGTAAGCTACTTGTACTAGTTATTATATGAACAAAAGGATATTAAAAAAACAGTAAGTTTATCAAAGCTCATGTTATGTATATGATGTATCTCTCTCCTCATGATCAGAAGTGCAAAGATTTAAACAATTCACTAAAATTTCTATTTATTATTATTATATGTCTTCTTCTCTCTCTACTCAAACCCACATGTAAGATAATTGCAAAACCATGATCTTTTAATGTGTCTCACTGTATTCTGTATAGGTGCTGTTGTAGAGGATTTTAGCTGTACATGTAATGAGGATTTTAACATGTGTAGGAAACCTGATACACTGTCATTTAAGACCACCACACCATCATTAACCTGGGATATAAATAGGACAAGTATACAACAATTTGACTTTATTAAATCAGACAATACAGATAAACAAGGTTAAGGGTTTCGAGCTACTTATGATAATGTGCTGTATTCTTCAAATTTGACATTCATAGTGAATGAGACAGCAGATTTACATATCAAGTGCATTAATGGTGGAGTACAAGCAAGTTACCAAAACTCTACTACTGTAAGAGATTCAGGTAAGAATACTTATCAATTTTTGTAAACATTAAGAAAACAAGCTACAGCTGTATTGATAATTTAAAAGTTTTACAAAGTAAAAATCCCAAACCATTGTATTTTAAAGACAATTATGTCAAAACTGAAAAAATAAACAATCAGAAATACATTGAAATAGAATCTACAACTAGTTCCTGTATTCTGGTAATTTACACAGGAAAATACATTCATTGTTTTTATCTTGAAAATGTATTGATTTTTGTGTAATTACAATTGTAAATACACCAACAAAAATGTACCATGTATGTTTTAAGGTGTCGGATATATACATGATATATTACATATTTTGTACAACAATTGTAGCATTGTTGTAATATATACATTGGAACAATGTGACATTTTCCATTAAGTATCAAATTAATACGTGTTAGAAATAACACGATTGAAATCTATATAGTATCAATACTACTTCATCTCAGCTGGATGTTGATGTTAGTAATCTTCTTAATACTACTGCTTTGTACAGTTATACTGTCAGTGGCATTGACATTCCAAGCAGAAGTGGACCACAAAGTGTCAAGAGCTTTCCATTTACATTAGGTATAACCTATGATTGTTAATTATTATTATCTTCAGTTATTAACTTTATATAGATCCAACAAGAATAAACTTGTCAATAGATATTTCTAATACCACAAGTAGAACTGCAAGTTGTTGTTTAGTTAATATCACAGTAACAATACAAGTAAATTTATACAGATTGATCATAACAAAATTATATAGAGTATATGACAATATTTGGACAAGATTTTACAGGTCAAACTTACATTATTAGTATTTCACCAGTTAATATCTTTCGTCAAGGGATACCAACAAGTACAACATTGTGTGTGAGTGTGATGTAATATTATTGTGCTCGATATCTCTCTATGTTATAGAATCAGATATACCAGTAGTTGTTCAATGTATTATGACAGTAATAACAGTGATGAGGGAGGAGGAGGAGGAAGTAAGTTTATATAACGAGTCTTGATCGTTTAAAAATTTATGATTTTTGACAATTATAATATAGAGTGATAAATTTGTTATTGTTTGTAAAATATTATACAATATTATTTGTAGACCCTGCATTGAAGTAATTGGTGTGAATTTCGTTATGGATTTGCTGTTCATCAAGACTTGTTTGAAAGGTCCCAAATGTATCAGTGTTACCTACAAGATTATGATAATTGTAGATAATGTCAAATGATTGTTGGTTAATTCTCCAAGCTAAAACAACTTTCTCTGTTTCACATGAGAGATTGAGATGACTATCAATCTTGAGTTGTTGAAAGTGTGGACATATCAATGACAGAAGTCATTGTTGAATCTATTAGTAACAATCATTAGATTATTAATAACAATTGTTATAATTGTTGCTATAGTAACAATAATAATTGCTACATTTGTTAAACATTTAAATAAAGCACATTTTCACAAACAACTAGTGATAATAAAACTATAAAGATTAATAATATTAGATCACACATCATTTATATAAATGTCAGTGAGTGTTAATATAAGAATAGGCAATGTTTCCTTCAACAGTAATACAATTATCTCCTCGTTTCCCGGTATCATTGGCTAAAGGACTATATCTATAATAATCAAATTATACAAGAGAGAGTGAGATACCTTGGTCTGTGAACTTATTTTTCTTATATATTATAATACAGATCAAACAGATGATAAAGAATAAAATAATTAATAAAAGTAATGAGAGGGGCAATGTTACTAAAGACAGGAATGAACCTGTATAAGATAAAGTAATAATTATAATAGTTTAAATAGATACTGTTTAACAAACTATTATAATCTTTTGATGATGGAGTAGATATAACTGTAGAAGTTGGTCTGTTCATAATGTTCATAACTGAAGCTATAAATAGAACCAAGTGTTATTAATAGTAACAATGTTATATCATTCTTACATGTAATAATATGGTTATCGAATGTTAGCTTAGCACTGGTTGTTGCCCAATCACCAGTGCCCAAGTCATTGACAGCTGCCACAGATACCAACAAATCTGTTCCATTAATACATTGACTAGGAATGACAGTTTTGTAATCCACTGTAGTATTTGTAGTATTATAAAAAATGGAAGTTATGTTGCCAGACTCTGTCCCATTATGATGTATCAAATATCCAGTGATTGGAGGTCTGCTATTCTTAAAGTACTAAACAAGAATATAATTGTAATATTGTCTTAACATTATGTTAATGGTACATTTGTTATTATAAATAATTGAATTTTTGTTAAGTCGAAAAACAGGAGAGTTGTTATAAGATATTATTTTGACTTTAGATGGCAAAAGCAATAATATTTATTGGTTGTTATGTGTGTCAACAGTTAGCTGATTTCATTTCTCACTCTTGAAAATCATGTATAACAATAGAATAAAATTATGTGGAATAGACATATCCATGTATATAGTTAACAAGTGGTCCAAAACAATCATAGGACTGCCTAGGCAAGTACAACATGCCAGACAAAAAATGATAGACGTGTTATATTTTGCCAGGGCATACTTTATTGCCTTTACATATGATGCAGGTGGTCCTATTTTAATGTTCAGTGTGTACCTATACATGTTATTTTCATAGTAATGACTATTATGTTATAATTATACAGTCTCCTATTATTTAGCCTATACAATTGAGTACATTAATTTTTAGCTTAATTGTTATACATATCTATTGGAGACATAATGTCTTCAAGTTCGTGAACTTCCACTATAATGATAGATAAAAGTGTTTATGTTTTAACAACCATTCATGCTTAGGTCAGAGAAAGTTTGTTTAGTTATCATAGGAACTGGTGATCTCAATGTGATAGTTTACATAAGAACATCAATGTGTACATAGGATGATGGTGGTCATAATTAGGTTCACAATAATCTTGTCTACTTACCTGAAAAGTTATTTGAAAAAAACTTTGATCAACTTTAAAATTTGAGCCAGATATTTTAATTAAAAACATTGTCAAGTTTACTGATACTGGAACTATAATAAAAAAGACAAGAAAGCAATCATTACATATATTGAAGATGGATAGATACATGAATTAATGGATAGATAGATTATTGGACAGACAAATTGATAAATGAATAGTCTGTGAATTCTGTACCATCTAATATGAAGTTAATAGAAGTAGAAAAGACACTCAAACTCCCATTAAAATCTCTTGCTTGAATGGAAAAAGAGTATTCTAGTTTCTCTTTTAAATCGGTCACCACAAGACTGGTATTCTCAGTAGTAAACTCTCTTACATTAGATGTGTTCAAAGCTTCAAACAACTTGACATTAAACTTCTTAACTTTCTCAATGGAATCATTAATAATTGACCAATATAACTTAACAGTAGTAAAGTCAACTGCTTTAAAAGAATGTTGTGAAATTAGTATAGGAGATTTCCCTAAAGGGTATGACTTTCTATTCAATGATGTAATACAATCTTGTGAATTTGAACCTGTATCTTGTTTATCAAAATTTATATTGTATATAGTGCTATCTGTATTACATACCTGGTATTACTTGTATTGATGAACTTGGTGGTCCTGTACCAATACAGTTAACAGCAGACACAGTAATGTTATACTGTATACCAGTCTGTAAACCAGTAATTGTGGTTTTGTTTAATGTTACATTACATTGATTATCAGAACAACTGAAATCATTCTCTGAACTAATATGAACTATATAATGTACAGTAATATTAGGACCACCAGTTTGTACTGGTGGAGTCCATTGTAATGTTACTGTATTGTCAGAGATATGTGTAATAGTGAGATTCACAGGTTGACCAGGATACTCTATAATATATACAGTAAATAGCATTTCCATATATCTCTTTACTTACTAATAACTTCAAGAATACAGGATCTCTTATCTCCATCAATACCATCAATACAATCAATTTTTAGACCATACATTGAAGTAGTTGGTATGACTTTCATTGTGGACTTTGCTGGTTGTCGTTGATCAAGACTTGTTTGAAAATTCCTAAATGTATCAGTGCTACCTACAGGATCATGATAATTGTAAATAATTTCAAGTGATTGTTGATCAATTCTCCAAGCTAAAACAACTGCCTCTGTTTCACATGAGAGAATGAGATGACTTTCATTGTAACATTGTTGAGAGAATGGACATATCAATGAAGTCACATTTGAGTCTAATGGTAACATCATTAGATTATTAATATATAACTAGACAGCACTTACTAGTTAATGGAAGAATAGATAGAATCATAAGTAGTAGAACAAACAACATTTTTGATATGAGTACAGCTCTTCTTCGTAAACGTCATAGGTCTAAAGGTTACAACGAAAACAGTGTAATTTGAGCTCTTTTGTAGTATGTTTATGCTCCACCCATCATCATAGTACTATAGAGGGTATTCGATGACGTCATCCGTGGTGCAACCACGCCCCTCCGCTATATTGAGTGGCGAGATGGTAGAGTTGTGCTGCTGTAGGCTGTTCTAATCGCTCTGTGAAGGGAGCACGCTCGTTTTCCTGCTGATCCCGACCGCAGATTGAAGTGGGTAGCTGCCTTAAAGCGAGAAAAATGGTTGCCTACCCAGCACACAGCTGGCTCTGCTCAGCTCACTTTGTAAGTGGCAGAAAAAGTGACGACCCTCTATCCCCAGATTTTGTGCCAAGTATTTTCAAGTTTGTTACAGGTCCAGTAAAGAGAAAAAGGAGACTTGAACTAGAGTGTTATAATAGAAGGAAAAGAACTAGTTTGGCACGATTGAATGCTGAAGCAGAAGCATCTGCCTTGCTACATCCAGTTAAGTGGTGTCAGCAACGAATCTCCATGTATGGAATCACATTCAGATGTAGTAACTCAAACTCAACCACTATCATCTAGGACTGTTGGGACGCAGACAAACCTTTCCACTCATACAATTGGTAGTCTTCAAGAGGAATGCCAAAAGCTTCAAAATGAAAAATTGCAATTAGAGAGAGCAGTTTGTATGATGAATTTAACAGAAGAGACTTAAATGTGATGATGACCAACCTAATGATCTATTAAGAAGAATGAGAAGAAATAGAAGAGAGAATAGACCTGTGGTATATTTAGACGAGACATGGGCAAATTCACATAGTAGTCATGAGAGATCGTGGGTGGAGTCTGATGATAGGATCCAAGGTGGCACAAAGGGAGGCATTCTTAAACCATTTGGGAAAGGGACTAGGCTCATTATATTGCACGCAGGAAGTGAGAATGGATGGATAGATGGAGCAGATTTAGTCTTTCAAAGCAAGAAGGCAACAGGAGACTACCATGATGAAATGAACTCAAATAATTTTGAAGAATGGTTTCACGATAAGTTGTTAAGTAATATAAAGGATATTGAGAAAGTTCCAACAAGCAATACCAGAAAGAGTGAAATGCAAGACTGGTTAACGAGCCATGGTATCGAATATCCAGAACACGCACTTAAACACGAATTATTATCTTTTTATTGAAGTAATCCTAAGCCTAAGTATGTAATTGATGAAATGGCAAAAACTACTGGACATGAGGTAGTACATATTCCACCATACCATTGTGAACTGAATCCAATTGAGTTATGTTGGTTGCAAGTGAAGAGATACATCAAGGACCAAAACAAAGAGTTTACATTGACTGCCGTGAAACGCTTAACATATGAAGAATTTAATAAAGTAGGAACTGATGAATGGAAGAAGAATGTAGAGCATGTTAAGAAAAAGCTGATTACTATTATTGGGAAGCAGATAATTTACAAGAAGATATGGCAATAGGAGAATTCACGATACGTATAGATGAAGATGACAGCAATTCAGATGATGAAGGAAACATGACTGATGATTCTTTGAGTAGTGAAAGCAGTGATGATAATTGAGCATTAATATATATTTTAGAGCATTTTAGCAAGAATGATAATATTGTATAAAATAAGTTTTTTGTTATTTTTCACACTTAATTTTGTAATTATTTCCTAATGTACTTAGGTGGCACTTATTTCAATTGCCGTCTGCATGCCTGGTGGTCATAAGTATGCCTACCTTTAGTATGGAGTAGTTAAAACTACTATGACCGTAAGTTTTATTTAAAAGGAAGTTATATAGGCATGTGTGGCATTTGACGAGGTTTAAAATGGTTCTTGTCTCGTGTCTAGCGTGCGTGGATCGGAAGTTACGTAAGCAAACGTATGCGAATTGAGTATAGTTATTATATGAACAAAGGGATATTAAATAAATAGTAATTAAAAATTAACAGTCCAAGAATGTGTTTGAACAGTAGCCCAGTTTACAATGCCCAAAACTATATTAACAGTATAGGGACGTGTATAGTTTATGTAATATTATAAGCAATTTTAAAATTAACACATAATAATTATAGACAATGATACTGTAATAATATGGAGTATGAAAAAGAGGGTCAAGTCAATTGTGGATGTTGACAGAAAGTGCCAGTCACTTGGAGAAAAGGACAGTTGTGTTCATTAAGAAGAAGTGTTCTTTCACTACCAGCTGTTTGTGAATAAAGTTACTAACAATGCAAGCCTCCCAAGTTATTACTGACAAATCTCCCAAATATCAAAATATCCCAATGGCAACCTAACAATAGTAATTTATACATTAAAAACATGATTCATTGCTTACTTAAAGTGATGAAACTTTTACAAAGTCACCAATGTTTGCTAATTCTTTGGACTTACTCATGACTGTCTTGTGTTCAAGTATTTCAGACTCTAATGATAGATCAGCTAGTAGGTTGTAGACTGCACAAGAAAAATCTCTAAGTAAGTCTCCTAAAGAAATGAATGCAGATTTCTCATCATAGCACAATAAGCTGTGACACATACATAATGTTCTCTTGGAAACAACAGGATATCAAATAATTCTTTTACACAGTTGTGGATTTGGGAGGGGACTAGGCCTGTCCCAATTATTCGAGAATAATTTTGGGAATAATAGGTACCTGCTAGAATATGAGAATTATTCCAGCCTAATAGGGCTTTAAACCTTGCAAAGGTCAATAAGGTCAACTGTTCCAATAGAAGCCCAGTACATGTGCTTAGTAGAAAAACATAGCTGTAAGTACAAGTTCAAGCTCCATAGACTCTGTGGAGAACTTCAGCTCAGCAGTTGACAGTGTCATGGAGGAGTCTAGCTTTACTGAGCCTCAGACTGAAAATGGTGGGGTGAGAACCATAATAAACTGTTTGAGGTCTCCAGTTCCATCTCAATTAGCTAGAAAAAGAAAAAAACATAGTAATCCACCTACTGGTGTGAAGAAAAGGACAACTACAGTAAAGGCTGTCTATGAACCAAAGAGTGTTACCCCTACCAGTTGGGTCCGTGAGTTTCCTGGCGAGGATCTTACTGTTTCCGGTGGAAGCCTATTTTGTTCAGCCTGTAGAGAGCCTGTATCTCTTAAAAAGAGCATCATAAAACTTCATCTTGATTCGCAGAAACACAAGACCTCAAAAGGCAAATTGCTTGCAAAGAAAGCAAAGCAAAGAAGTATAGCAGAATCTCTGAGGAAGTACGACGAAGAATGTCACCCAAAAGGTGAAACCTTACCTGAGAATGTTCGTGTGTATTGAGTGACTGTTGTCAAGTCATTCCTGAAGGCTGGGATTCCTCTGTCAAAAGTGGATTGCATGCGTGATCTATTAGAGGAACATGCTTTTAGTCTTTCTGGTCGACAACACCTGAGCGAGACAATCCCCTTTATTCACCAGCAAGAAGTGGAAGAAATAAAGAAGGAAATCAGTGGAAAGAACTTATCAGTAATATTCGATGGAACCACTCACGTTGCTGAAGCTTTGGCTGTTCTTTTGAGGTTTGTGGACAATTTCGAGACAAAGCAAAGGCTGGTTTGTTTGAAGCTCCTGAGCAAGAGTATGACCGGTGAAGAACTAGCACATCTGATCATCTCTACGCTATCTACTTCTTATGCCATTGAATTGAGTAGGTTGGTAGCGTCCATGAGAGACAGGGCCTCAGTAAATAGTGTGGCAAGAAAAAGATGAATAGAATAGTACAATGGTAGGTGACAATTAATTAAAAGTATTTAACACTATAAATGTTATCATAGTGTATTTTTATACACCCAGCTACACCTTGTCTTCATGCAGTCAAAAGGTTTGTTCTTCCTGTCTTTGTTCCTCCCAGTTTATATCTAATTTTAATTAGATATAAACATCAAGAATTGAGCTCTCTATTCAAGCAAGATTGTATCCACTCTTCCCATTACTGGACTATCTCATTAAAACAAGCCATAATCAGCAAAAGCAGTTCGAGACCATGAATAATAAGATATCAAAAGTTAACAATGGAAATTTTGTAGTCTATGCTCCACTTATCATATCGCAATAGTACTACCTGTTGGATAAACAAATGAATATTAAATAAACAATAATTTAGACATTAACATTACAAGGAAGTGTGTGAACAGTACTCTAATTACAATGCCAAAAAATAAATTATATATTATATATATTATAGGGATGTAGACACAGTTTATGTAATTTTTATAAACAATTTCTAGATTAATTACATAATATAGACAATAGTTTTGTAATGATATAGAGTAGGAAGAAGGAGACCTCTGGCCCTCTGATAATTCTGGTGCTATCATCTCACCTTCCCCTAAATATCATCACCAAATCCATACACCTGTATGTTGAGTTTTGTATTGGATTTTTTTAGTAAGAGTATGTGAAGTGTCCATGTCAATTTTTGGATACTATAATGAAATAATGTTGTTATCACACTTCTATATTCTTCCATATTAGAGATAGTCACTGTCCATTATTAGCACTGTGTATATAGTAACAACTATTAAGATTGTTGGTATAGCAATTAATAGTGGTTGTTATTACAGTTGTTAAACTTTATACAAAAGCATTTTCACAGTAATAATTAAGCTATATAAAGATTGGTAACAATACATCACACATTATTAATATAGACATTAGTGAGTGCTAATTATAAGAATAGGCAGTGTTCTCTTCAACAGTAATACTAGTACCCCTTCCTTCTTCCTCATATGTTTCTCTTAGGGCTGATCTGATTTCATCATAAATTACTGAAGAAGCTCTCTCTTGAATTATTCTTGGTACAGTACCACTAACATAGTTGGGATTACTATAGAGAAGAGTGGCTAAAGTCATATTTAGTTGAGACAATGTGACATGTGCTGATGTATATAAAGTTAAAGTTACAAATAATACAAATGATGTCTACAATATTAATACTAATTTGTCTCCATTGTTTCTTAATGCTAACATTTTTGTTAATACTACTGCTGTATATAGTTACACTGTTAGTGGTATTGATAGTGTAGAATGTAGACAGGATTGGACCACAGAGTGTCAAGAATAAGTAAGACTAAATGTTAGAAACACTTTAATGATATTACTGCATCTTATATAGGTCCAGCAAGAATAAATTTGTCAATAAACACTTCAAGTGCTACAAACAAAACTGGAAGTAATTGTTTTGTTAAATATTGCAGTGACAATACCAGTATGCTATACATTAATGTTATGGTAACATTGTGATTACCTAGAATAAACAAGATATGCTATAATGACCTCCAATTCAATATTATAAACTCTCTGAACATCTAACTGGAGTTATCACTTATCATAGAGTATTTAAGATTTTTAATGCTCATTATCTATTAAATAACTTGTAATTTATTAAATAATTTATGATTTATTAAATAAATAAGAAGTCAATCAAGAGTTGTTTAATAAATAATGACTTATTTAGTATGTCATGATAATTTTCCAATTTTAATACAAACGGCACCCCATAAATGTAAGATCAAACATTATTAGTGTTACATTAATCAAGACATACCTGTAGGTAACAAGCATACATGCTCAGAACATGTGTGTGTGATAATGTTTGATACCTTTCTGTTATAGAGCAAGATGTTACCATTCCGCAATGTGACAGTGGGGATGTTGGAAGAGGAGGAGTTCTTATATTAATCAGATGAATGCAACTTTTAATTGCTTGTAGATGTAGAATGTATTGTTGTAGGTGTGATAAGAAGTATTTTAGTACTAATACTGGTGTGAACTTATTATGTAGGAGCTTCCATTTAAATATCCAATTATTGGTTGCTTAGAAAAATGTGTATTACATGTAACATGTACACTGTATGTAACATGCAGATTGTACATTACATGTAACATGAACATTATATGAAATGACATTTCTGACTTTATATTTGTCTGGACAATCAATACTAAAAATCAGTGTAGTAGCTATAAAAACATAGACATGTGTA
The DNA here is from genome assembly GCA_963965975.1 of Xestospongia bergquistia. Classification (NCBI taxonomy): domain Eukaryota; kingdom Metazoa; phylum Porifera; class Demospongiae; order Haplosclerida; family Petrosiidae; genus Xestospongia; species Xestospongia bergquistia. The sequence goes on along the minus strand of OZ014412.1, from coordinate 8,032,563 downwards.
CCTCTGGCTACCATCGATGTGTTGTCATGGTTAGTCTTAGTGCGATGCTCTATCTCACTAGTTTATTGAAAGGCGAATACAGTAATCTAGGACTTTGTGTATCTGCTGTGTTTGCTGATAAGATCTCTGGTTAGAAGATTGAAACAATCTTGCTCACTACAACCAACTGTGATCTGTCGAGGACTTTATTCCAGCTATCTCATTGACTGTTGCTATGGACTCCTTAGATGTATTTTGAGTGGTTGTTGTATTGTATATATAGCTTGGTTTTGTTTGTTGATTTTTAGTATTGGTTGTCCAGACAAAAAAAAAAGTCTGAAATGTCCAATCATACAAATTACCTCTCTGTCTAAGCCTTTTCAACATGTAGATTATATGTAATATGTACATATGCATTACATATAATGTATAACATGTACATTGTATGTAATATATATGTATATTACATGTAACATGTCTAATTATTATATGTAACATGCACATTACATGTAACATGTACACTATACGCTTTTGTATCTCCCATTTTCAAAGCTTTAGAAATGAAGTAAGTAATTTCAGCAAAGATAATCTCAAATCTACGCTATTTTCAGATGACGTAATATATAAAAAGCCACAACTATGATATAACTTCGAGTATTTTAAATATACGGTACCAAGAGCACACAGAATTAACCTCTCTTCTTTTTGAAGTAGGTTTTGATTTATTAATCGTGCTAGCTAACCTGTACTGAGTTTGACTTGTCAGTACTGTGCTATGATCAGTGCAGAATTTAATTAGCAGCTTACAGCAGTGGCAACTGTAAGTTAACCTATATATAATTATATGTATATATATTTTTTGTGGACTGTGTTCCATGTATGATGACATCATTAGAACAGTAGCAATCAACTATTAGATGTGTGTAGGAACCACCTTGGTGATAACAATCAATTTCTGCTTAAAATAAAATTAGCTGACTTACAGTGAATAAAACACATGCACAGCTTTAGGAATATGTCAATATGCAAGGTTGACTCAAACAGTGATAGGCTAGATTTAATGACAAACAAGACTTGATGAGTGAAGATTGTAATTCATATAAATTTTATAAGCTCACGGCTAACAAAAAATGATAATTTGCTTATATGATTGATTGATATTATTGCTAATTAAACACAGAAGGTATCAGCCATTAAAGAATACAAATGATGAATAATCAGAGCTATACTAAGGTAATTAGTTTTATAGCCAATAAACAAAGCAATAATTGTACAATGTGTCCATATCATGTGATGACTTGATAAGTAAGTTATTACAGAACACATGTCATGAATATACTTTAATTGTAGGACAAACGGATTTTGTTAATACAAAGATATAAGGAAATATAAAAGATTTATTTTGTTCACTTGTGCCTTTTATTTCACACTATATCAAGTTTAAAGTTAAAGTTCATGGACTCTACAGTAAGTGATATCTATATAGAAATTTATTCATCCTCTTCTTTCTACTTTCTCTAGAAAGATAGAACTCTAATTGTTTTACTTATTACCTGTCTTCTCTTTCTGTTTAAACCAACATGTAAGTTACATATGTGAGCTATAACACATATGTGTAGCTATAACTTTGACTGTATCTCTCTGTACTCTATGTAGGTACTATTGTGAATGACTGCAATTGTGAAGAGCCCTATAATGGGACAGATGTAAGAAACTGGACTTGTCGTTGTTATACCTCCACTCCAGCATTACAATGGAAACTAGCAACATCAAATTGCAGGATTGATTTGAAATTTAGTGCAAGCTCAAAAAATAGTTGTAACAAATGTCCTTGTACAAATAAAACCCGTATAGAAAACTGTACAGATAATGCAATTCAAAACTTACAAGTTTGCTATAATTATACAATGAACACATCAAATGTGAGTTTCATTGTGAACAAAACAGAAGAGGTACACATTATTTGCCTTAATGGACAAGGACCTTATAAAGAAAATTGCACCGTCAAAGATCCAGGTATAGTTAAGCTGTCAGTAGTATATTCATTACATATAGAAACATTGACATAGTTTAATTTAAAAGTTTGAAGCTGTGACCACAACTTTATGCCTTAATGAATAGCTCTGAAATAGTACCAGTCATTTGTGAAGGAATAATACAGCTTATAAAATTATAAATACATTTAATTATAAAGTAAGCCATGCTTTATTTTAAGAAGCACAATGTTGAGACAGTAGCAATACATGTACAATGCATTTGTGAAAATCTACAGGATACAACTTTAATGAAATAATTATTTAGGAGTGGTAGTGGTTTATTAAAGAAATAATCACACAAAATAAGTACCCAAACAATTATCATTAGATACAAGATATAATAAAATTAGTTATCAGTTCAATAATAACAAGTGATGAATTAATTAAGTCAATATTACGCTGCAAATATTTCTTATAAGCTACTTAAGCTCTCATCAAAATAACTAATTATTAGTTGCTTAGAAACATGTACATTGTATGTAACATGTACATTATATATAACATCTACATTACATGTAACATTTATATTACATGTTAAAGAAATGAAACAGATCACAATAATCTCTTTCTCTTTTAGCTATCACACAGCTATCATTAACTGTTATTCCTTCCACTACTACTACTACTACTCTTACAACTGGTATGGTTGCATGTTCATCTACACATCATACCAATGATAGACATTATGTATTTTAGCTGACACATATCCACCATTGGTGTGATGTGTGATTGGAAACATGTATATTATATGCAATGTGTACATTGATGTAACATGTAGATTATATGCAACATGTACAATGTATATGTATGACAGTGTGTTTAAAGTAACGAAAAAGATCACCCTAATGTCTTTCACTTTATCTGTCACACAATCCACTTTAGTGCCATCGACTTCTATTGCTACTATTGTATCTACTACTACTACTGCTACGCCAAGTGGAGGGGGAGTAGTCAAAAGTATGTTCATGTAGACATCATATTGATCATAGACATTATATGTTTTAGGTGATAAAATCATACGATGGCTCGTTATTGTTGTCTCTGTAGTACTGGGAGAAATTGTTGTTGTACTATATACGTGTGTATTATAGGAGGAAATGATGATAAAGAAATTAATAGTCTACTTTCCTAGTCAATAATTGATTATATATATATATATATGCAAAATAATACTGATAAATCTATAGTTTTATTAATATTATTATTACATTATTTAAATCTTAATTGAAATACATGCCAGATTTGGTATGGTAGTGAAGATTTATAATAAAGATTGTAAATTATTAAATTTTAATTATGTGTAAATTTGAAACAAAGGCAAACAAAAAATGATAATCATATTACATAATTATTAATATAAATGATTGATGTCATTACTAATTAAACATCTTAGATGTCTTTCTCATCAAGGAACAAGTTCATTAGTTAAGTACAAAGATAAATAATCAGTTATTATTAGTTTTATAGACAACACAACAAATCATAATTAAGCCAATGAACACTAATGTAAGTGTCCCATATAGTATGATTATGACTTGGTAAGTGAATGATTGGAATAATAAGCTACATATTCAAATTCTTAAGATGTGTCTTATTATATAATTATATAGTAAAATATAAAGTTATATCGACATCTTGAAAATGTTTATATCAATAACAATGATTTTACAACAACAAAATAGTGCAATGAAAGACAATGTACTTGGAATTCATAGAATAATTTACTTCCATTCTTCATTGTAAATGTGTTATGGTCATTATATTGGTATGAACATTACAAAGAGTATATATTTAGGTTACAACTATTGCTAAGTCAAATTTACATTATTAGCATTACATAATACTACAAATACTACAGTGGATTACAAAACTGTCATTTGTTTTATCTATGAAACTATATGAATTTGAATTAAAATGAACTATCTAGTGTACAGTATTATTAGTACCACTAGTCTATACTGGTAGAGTTCAATGCAATGTTACTGTATTGTCAGAGATATGTGTAATAGTGAGATTAACTGATGGGCCAGGATACAATTTTATATATAATTATTTTCACTTACCAATAATTTTAAAATTGTAGGATCTGTTATCTTTAACAATACCATCAATATAATCGATTTGTAGACCCTGCTTTAAAGTAGTTAGCATGAATTTCATTGTAGACTTTGCTGATTGTCATTGATCAAGACTTGTTTGAAAATTCCCAGCTATATCAGTACCACCTACAGGAGCATAATATTTATAGATCTTTTCAAAACGATTGCTCGTTAATTCTCTATGCTAAAACAACTTCCTCTGTTTCACAAGAGAGAATGAGAGAATAAAATATATCAATGAAGTCACTGTTGAGTCTAGTGGTGATATCATTAGATTATTAATATATAACTAGACAGCACTTACTAGTTAATGGAAGAATAGATAGAATCATAAGTAGTAGAACAAACAACATTTTTAATATGAGTACAGCTCTTCTTGTAAAAGTTATAAGTTAAAAGGCTTAAAGTTTACAATGAAAATTGCGTAATCAGAGTTTTAATAGTAGCCTATACTCCACCAATCATGCAGAATAGTAAGTTACTATATAAACAAGTGGATACTAAATAAACAATAATTCATACATTAAAGTTGCAAAGAATCCTGTGAAAAGTAGCCCAGTTTACAATATCAAAAACTATATTACACAGTATAGTGCCATGCGCAGTTTATGTAATTTTTTACATACAATTTCTAAACAATCACATAATAGCTTTGTAACAATTTGAAGTAGGGAGAAGTGGGACAAGGAGACATCTGGACCTCTGATAATTCCGGAGTTATTGTTTCACCTACCCCTAATTCCGCTATATACCACCTGCACTATTAAATGAATTTTTTGATTCTCAGAATTGTTGAGGATATAAAGTCATATTCTCAGAATATCGATCAATTAGAGATATCATCAACATAACAGGAGTGCTAATTCACAAATACTTTGACCAGATCCTACTTGTGTAACTAACACAGTTTTATCTGAGAATATAGAACAATATATTTCGGCTGTTGAATTTAATGTATAGAAATCTCCAGATCCTGACTTTATAAAAAGAATTCATCTTCTTAGCTGGTTTTCAAACCAAAACTATATACAAAACAAGTCTCATTTGAAGCCACTATATAACATAGTAAAACTACAGTGACAATTACTTTGAGAAGTGTGGATGAAGTGATTATTGTGTGCTTAAATTTAATCCAGTTATTAACTATATATATATATATATATATATATAATAACAGTTATTAAGATTGTTACTATAGCAACAATGACAATTGTTGTTACTGTTAATACATTTCATTTATTTGTTAAACTTTTATCTAAAAACATTTCCACAAACACCAGTAATAATAAAGATTGGTAATAATATATCACACATCATTAATATTGACATCAGTTAGTGTTAATATAACAATAAGCAGTGTTCTCTTCAACAGTAACACTAGTACCTCCTCCTTGTTCCTCTTGTGTTTCTCTTAGTACTGACCTGATTTCATCATAAATTACTGAAGGAGGTCTCTCTTGAATTACTCTTGAAACAGTTACTCTAACATAGCTAGGATTACTATAGATATTGGTGGCTAAATGACTATAGTCATCAAATTACAGGAAAGAGAGATAGTTACCTTGATCTGTGAACTTATGTTTCTTACGTATTACAATACAGATCAAACAGATGACAAAGCATAAAATAATTAGTAAAAGAAATGAGAGGGGCAATATTATCAACAGAATTACAGATCTAGAGGGAAATGTATGAGGTGCCGTTTGGAATGAACCTGCACATAAACAAATTAATAATTATGATATTAAATATGTACTGTTTAACAAACTATTATATTGTTGTGAAGATGGAGTAATGTCCATAGTAATAATTGATTCCTGAGAGTTGGACTTTGTGCTAGAAGTGACTGAAGCTATAAATAGAAGAAAAAGCTATAAATAGTAACATTGTTATATCATTCTTACATGTAATAATGTGGTTACAGAGTGTTAGCTTAGCACTGGTTGTTGCCCAATCACCAGTGCCCAAGTCATTGACAGCTGCCACAGATACCAACAAATCTGTTCCATTAATACATTGACTAGGAATGACAGTTTTGTAATCCACTATAGTATTTGTAGTATTATGATAAATGGAAGTTATGTTGCCAGACTCTGTCCCATTATGATGTATCACATATCCAGTGATTGGAGGTCTGCTACATTTAAAGTACTAAACAAGAAGAGTGAAATGGATGTATCTATGCATATAGTCAACAAACGGCTCAAAACAGCCTTAAGACTACCTGGATAGTGCAGCATGTATGATGGAAAAGATATAAGTATGTTCTAAGAGCATACTTCACATATCATGCAAGTGGTCTTATTTAATGGCCAAATGTTCTATGTGTATCTATGCTTGTTATTTTCTACATTGATATTTCATTCTAATATTATATATAAATCAATGGTAATAATCATACTATTATGTTACTACTGACATATACAGTAACCTATTACTTAGTCTGTACAATGAATACAGTAATTTTAGCTTATTTGTTCTACATATAATATATTGGAGACATAATGACTGAAAGTTCACGAACTTCCACTATAATGATGACATCATAGATTAAAGTGTTTGTGTTTTTACAACTATTGATGGTTAGGTCAGAGAAAGTATGTTTAGTTACCATAGAAACATATCCTCTCAATTGATGGATGTCAATTTATCAACTGATGTACTGAGTAAACAAATAAAACAGACTAGTTTACATAAGAACATCAATGTGTATATAGGATGAATGGTGTTCATAGTTAGTTCACAATAATCTTGTCTACATACCTTAAAAGTTATTTGCAATGAATTTGTATTTTGATCAGCTTTCAAATTAGAGTCAGACATTTCAATTGAACAATTTGTCAAGTTTACTGATATTGGAACTATAATAATGAAGATAAGAAAGTAATTATTACATAAATGAAAGATGGATAGATACATGATCAATGGATAGATAGATAGATAGATAGATTAATGGACAGACAGATTGATGAATGGATAATATCGGTGAATTATGTACCATCTAATATGAAGTTGACAGGAGTAGAAAAGATACCCACTCTCTCATTAAAATCTTTTGCTTGAACAGAAAAGGAGTATCCTAATTTCTCTTTTAAATCTGACACCACAAGACTGGTATTCTCAGTAGTAAACTCTCTTATATTAGATGTGTTCAAAGTTTCAAACAACTTGACATTAAAGTTCTTAACTTTCTCAATAGAGCTATTAATAATTGACCAATATAACTTAACAGTAGTAAAGTCAACTGCTTTGAAAGAAGGTTGTAAAATTAGAATAGAGGAATTCCCTAAAGGATATGACTTTCTATTCAATGATGTAATACAATCTTCTGTAATTAATTTAACTGGTGTATTGTTTATTAAAATTTATATTGTATATAGTGCTGTCTGTATAACATACCTGGTATTACTTGTATTGATGAACTTGGTGGTCCTGTACCAATACAGTTAACAGCATACACAGTAATGTTATATTGTATACCAGTCTGTAAACCAGTAATTGTGGTTTTGTTTAATGTTACATTACATTGATTATCAGAACAACTGAAATTAGTGTCATTCTCTGAACTAATATGAACTATATAATGTACAGTAATATTAGGACCACCAGTTTGTACTGGTGGAGTCCATTGTAATGTTACTGTATTGTTAGAGATATGTGTAATAGTGAGATTAACAGGTTGACCAGGAGACTCTATAATATACACAGTAAATAGAATTTCTATCTTTCCTTTCACTTACCAATAACTTCAAGAAAACAAGATCTCTTATTTGCATCAGTACCATCAATGCAATCAATTTGTAGACCATGCATTGAAGTAGTTGGTATGACTTTCATTGTGGACTTTTTTGGTTGTTCTCGATCAAGAATTGTTTGAAAATTTTCATGTGTATCACTGCTACCTACAGGATCATGATAATTATAAACAATTTCAAGTGATTGTTGATCAATTCTCCAAGCTAAAACAGTATCGTTTGTTTCACATGAGAGAATGAGATGACTTTCATTGTAACATTGTTGAGAGGGTGGACATATCAATGAAGTCACTGTTGAATCTAGTGGTGACATCATTAGATTATTAATATATAACTAGACAGCACTTACTAGTTAATGGAAGAATAGATAGAATCATAAGTAGTAGAACAAACAACATTTTTGATATGAGTACAGCTCTTCTTCGTAAACGTTTTAAGTTAAAAGGTCTAAACTTTACAATGCAAATTGTGTAATTTGAGTTTTTATAGTAGTCTATGCTCCACCCATCATGCAGAATTGTACTAGTTATTATGTAAACAGTAGATTATTAAATAAACAATAATTCAGGTAATAACATTGCAAGGAAGTGTGTAATGGTAGCTCAGTTTACAATGCCAAAAACTATATTATACAGTATAGGATTGAGCATAGTTTATGTTATTTTTTTATAAGCAATGTTAAAGTACCACATACATTGACATATGGCTTTGCAATATTATAACACATTACTGCTCTTTAATACTATGACTGTTCTTTTCTGTTGTCTCTGTTCTGTTGCTAATGTACACTTAAGGTTTGACTTGAAAAATGTAAGCCAGCCTTGGAGCCTTCCTACTCATTGCTTTCTCTGTCCATAGCCTATAAATTAATTAATTTAGTTTTGCAAAAATGACTGTAAAAATAAAGAGTCCTCATAATCATTTCATGTCACATCATCACATAATCAGTATGCCTACTTTACAATGATTTTCTATGCTTGAGTAAAGTTACAAATTCTACTAACTACTGTGTGTAGGTAGATATAGTCTATGTAAACAATAGATTGATATTCATAACTGAAATATGTAAGAGATACTATATAAGGCTAATTATATAAGGTGATTGCTTTGCTGGTAAGTTCTGTATGTGGCTAACATGGCTGATAACAGAAAGGTTTGATGTCATTTCTCTATTATAGTTATTATTTACTTCTTTTAGGAATATGGAGCTGTTAAACATACCCCAGTAAGTTTTTCAAAGCTCACGTTATATATATATGATGTATCTCTCTCCTCAGAAGTGCAAAGATTTTAACAATTCACTAAAAGGTCTATTTATTATTATTATATGTCTTCTCTGTCTAATCAAACTCACATGTAAGATAATTGTAAAGCTATGATCACTTTAATGTACTCTGTATAGGTGCTGAAGTAGAGGATTTTACCTGTAATGGAGCTTGCAATGGAACATGTGTAGGAAACCTGGTAAAGTGCTATTGTAAGACCTCCACACCAGCATTAACCTGGGATACAAGTATACAACAATTTGACTTTATTAAATCACACAATACAAGTAAACAAGGTCAAGGGTTTCGAGCTACTTATGATAATGTGCTGTATTCATCAAATTTGACATTCATAGTGAATGAGACAGCAGATTTAAATATCAAGTGCATTAATGGTGGAGTACAATTGAGTCACCAAAACTGTACTGTCAGAGATCCAGGTAATTATTACATATAATACTTTTCAAGTTTTGTAAATATTATGAAAACAGGATGTATTGATAATTGAAAAACTTTATAAAGTAAAAATCACAAATTGTATTTTAATTGGAAAAAAGTGAAAATTGAACAATCAGGCATACATTGAAACATAATATGAAAATAGTTTTTGTATTCTGATAGTACAACAATCATTTTATAATATCATTTTGTAGGACCTCCTGAGAAGCTCACCATCCACAATGCATCATTCAATGATCCTCAACCTCAAGTCCAACTTAGCTGGAACAATGTGACATGTTCCATTAAATATCTAGTTCATATTAGATATAACACAACTTCAGTCTATAGTATCAATACTACCTCATCTCACCTGGATGTTGATTTTAGTAATCTTCTTAATACTACTGCTGTATATAGTTACACTGTTAGTGGTATTGACATTGTAGGCAGAAGTGGACCTCAAAGTGATCAAAGCTTTCCATTTACATTAGGTACATCCTATGATTGTTGATGATTATTCCCTTCAGTTATTAAATTCATATAGATCCAGCAAGAATAAACTTGTCAATAGATGTTTCCAATGTCACAAATAAAAGTGGAAGTTACTGCTTTGTTAATATCACAGTGACAATACAGGTATAAACTATAAAGATTGATTATAGCGTAATTATATGATATATTATAGGATAAAGAAGATAACACAGTAATACGACCTCCAGTTCAATATTATAACCTCTCTCATAATTTAACTGGAAGTATCACTTATTATAGAGTAGATGATAATACTTGGACAACTACTGAAGCTATTACAGATCAAACTTACATTGTTAGTGTTATACCAGTTAATATTTTTAGTAAAGGCATACAAACAGGTACATTGTATGTGTGCGTAAGTATGATATGATACTATCATGTTCAACATCTCTCTTTGTTATAGAACTACACATACCAGTAGTTGCTCAATGTGATCAACAGAGTAATGACAGTGATGGAGAGGAAGGAGGGGGAAGTAAGTTTATATATCAAGCCTATATTAGTTTACATAGAAATTGTAAGAGTTATTGTAGGAGTTACTCTTGGATCTTTTATTGTAGCGGTAATAATAGCAGTGACTATGTTAGTGGCAATATACGTAATTCATTGAAGAAACCATCAAGACTAATCATGATGGTGATGATAAAAACATATATACAATTACCTGAACTTCCAGTAGGTCATTAAACACAACTATCCAGGTCTATATATAATGATTTATTAACCATATTAACAGTATGAATGAAATCACTATTATAGTCAAATGAGTAAAGACTGTAAAATTAGTTTGTCATTACATTCTGTAGAAGACTCTTAAAAGTAGGGCTTCTTATGACTCTACATCAGCTTTTTAATTACTAATATTATATTATTATTCTGATTTTTACACTTGTACAATTAATATTCATAGCAATGGGAATCATTTCAATATGTGCAACTTATTATAACTTATTGTTGTGTTAGACTTATAAAAATGGCCTATGATAAGATGTCAAACTTATGAATTTTGACAATTATAGCATAGAGTGATAAATGTTGTTATTGCTTCCACAATATTATGTCCAGCGCTAAATTTATTAATGGTAGATTATTATAACATATCATTAATAATATACCTTAAGGACAGGTTTAATTATGAGTACTTAATTTTGCGATTTGGCTACCCCTCACATTTTGCTGGTACTAATAATTGCGGAATTGCAAAAAAATCAACTACACCCACTAATTATACCAAAAGTTAATGTTCTTCAACAATAGTATTATTGTATAACCAACAATAATTATTATTACAATCAGTTAATAAGATAATATCTTATTGTGTCATTATTTCATGAAATGGGTCTTCAGGTGGTAGGATTGTGCTTCCATCAAGAAGTCCTACAATCTCAGACTTCTTCCACCCCCTAGCAATTACTTCCTTGCCCCTGGTAGAGGTAAAAAAATTGAACAATTCAACAAGCCATTTCGCATGTAGTGGTTTAAGCACCGATAGACGAAAATCGACTTTGATATCTTCAAGTTGCTTTCCTGAGTCAAGCTGTTGCTTAACAGCACTCGAATAATATGTAACAAATTCTTTCCTCAGTACAAGAGAAGTACAAAAAGCCAGTGGATGGCAAATTTGAAGATGCAACAGACTCTATACTACAAAGATTGAAGGAGCCAGAAGACTGTGGAGAAGATATGGACTCGAACTCTGACCTTGACATAGACCATGCATAGTTGTTTCTAATTAATCGAAAATTCGAAATTACGTTTATGAAATATTATATATTCGCGGGTATTAAGTATTGCGATTTTGACCTAAATCGCAAAATTCGCAATTAATAGTACCCGTTATTAAACCTATCCCTAAGGTAGAAGCAAACGGACAAACTGACCTATTGGAGGCTGTGGTTGCCTTTTGAGACTGAGAACATATCCGAGATTGAGTACTAGAGGCTAGATTATTATAACAATGATAATATAGAAGATAACAGACAAACTGACCTATTAGAGACTTGACTGTGGTTGCCTTTTTGAGACTGAGAACACGTCCGATACTGAGTACTAGCAGCTAGATTATTATAATGAATAACATAAAAGATAACAGACAAACTGAGATACCTGGAGCACCTGTTGTGGTATATATACTAATTCAATTAATTAATACTATAAAGAAATGTAATGTCACTAATGGAACTGGATTATTATAGTCAGATTATAGACATACCGCCTCAAAGTAAGTTATATATTGCTAACATATTGAGTCAAATATGATTTACGACTCAGTTTATCATGATGACACACTATATATGACTTAGTTCATTATTATAAACTTTCTTATAATTTAATCAAAAATATCATTTATCAGAGTGTAGATGACACTTCTAATCTTGTATTGAAATTGTGGTTGTCTTTCTAAGGAGTCATATGCATAAAGGAGATCCTTTTACTGGTTTTGATTTGGAGGAGAAAGGATAGAAATATCCAACAAGAATCAAATAAACTCTGCTGATTATCAAAGACTAAACATAAACTTAGTAAAATTATGTAATTGCATTTGTTTATCAAAGTAGACTATTAGAAAGAACACCAGTCTGCATACACTGGGGTGTAGTCCATTGTAATGTTATTACATTGTCAGTAAATAGTGAGG
>OZ014412.1:7792707-8019616 GCA_963965975.1 Xestospongia bergquistia | reverse complement strand
TGTGGCTGCTATTGTGAATGACTTCAACTGTGGAGGGGCTTGTATATGTAATGAAACATGTTTAGGAAACTTGATACAATGTCTTTGTAATACCTCCACTCCTGCATTGACAAGAGATATAACAGCATCAAATTGCTGCATTGATTGGGACTTTAGTAAAGTAAGTTGCACTGTCAAAGATCCAGGAATAGTTAAACTGTCAGTCTGTCAGTAAGTATATCCATTACATATAGGAACATTAACAAAGCTTAATTTAAAATTTATTGGTTGCTTAGAAACATATATATTATATGTAACATGTATATTGTAGGTATGAAAGTATGTTTAAACTAATGAAAAAAATATCACATTAATGTCTTTTAGCTATCACAAATTCATTCCACTACCATAACTCCTATACCTTCCTCCACTACTGGCCATGTGTTAATATTCCTACAACTGGTATGGTTGTATGTTCATGTAGGTATCGTACATAATTAAACACTGTGCATCATAGATGTCTATCTCAAGGAACAAGTTCATTAGTTAATTACAAATTATAAATAATCAGAGACTATATTAAGGTTATCTATGAACAACAGAACAAATAATAATTGAGCTAATATATGTGTCCTATAGTAAAATGATGACTTGATAAGTGAGTGACTATAAACTTGAAGTACATTGAATGATGTGTTATGTAGAACTCATGTTATGAATATACTTGTAACCATGGAGTTGTAGGATGAAAACAAAACATTGAATATAGTTAATTGTAAAGTTAGGAGGAAATATAAAAGATTTGTTTATACAATTGTGTCTTTTGTTTCATACTATATCAAGTTTAAAGCTAAAGTTCATAACTGCTGCAATAATAAATATCTATATAGAATTTCATTCAATTAATATAGACTTACATGTATATTTATAGTCAGACTTATTTTGTGTGCATATAATTATAGTCAATATTAGTGCATTGATTAAATTTTACTACACCTGTAATACATGTCATAATACATGTCATAATACATGCAATTCATTCAACACATTTAATATTGTGAATTACATATGATTGAAGATTGTAATTTATGTAAATTTTATAAGGTTAGCAAAAAATTATTTGTAATTAGTAATTGAATTGATTGATGCCATTGCTAATTAAACATCAGATGGCATTAGCCCATTAATAAAATAAAAATTATTAAGACTATATTAAGATAATTGGTTTTATATACAATAGAACAAAATGATAATTTGAGCTATTGTACAAGTTGTCCTATAGTATATGATGATGACTTAGTAAGTGAGTAATTATAAACATTTGATAATGTGTTATGTAGAGCACATATCATGAATATACCCGTAACCATGGAGTTGTAGGATGAATACAAAACATTGAGTATTGTTAAAAGATTTGTTTAATGTACTTGTGCCTTTTGTTTCACCCTAGCTATATTAAATTTAAAGCAAACGTTTATGGCTGCTATAGTAAGTAACATCTATATAGAACTTTATTCATATGCATCCTCTTCTTTTCACCTTCTCTAGAAAGATGGAACTCTAATTGTTTTGCTTATTACCTGTCTTCTTTTTCTGTTCAAACCAACATGTAAGTTATATATGTGTAGCTATAGCTTTGATTGTATCTCTCTGTACTCTATGTAGGTGCTATTGTGAATGACTTCAACTGTGGAGGGGCTTGTAATGGGACATGTGTAGGAAACTTGATACAGTGTCTTTGTGATACCTCCACAGCAGCATTATCATGGAACATAAAAACATCAAATTGCTTCATTGAGTGTGACTTTCATGCAGACTCGGACAGTTGTAACAATTGTACTAACTGCATGTGTCATAATTGTATTGATGCTGATTGTGAAAGGTTTCAAGTGTCTTATAATAATATGATGAATAATTATATATCAACTGTGAGATTCAGTATGAACAAAACAGATTTAAACATCACGTGCCTTAATGGACAAGGACCTTATAAAGAAAATTGCACTGTCAAAGATCCAGGTATAGTTAAGCTGTCAGTAGTATATTCATTATGTATAGAAACATTAACATAGTTTAATTTAAAAGATTAAAACATTCCAATGATTACAAATTAAATATAGGGAGAATAATAGTGATTAGTGAAAGAATATATCACTAAAAGTTGTATTGATTACAACAAAACTTACTTCACCAAGTAAAAAATCCATGTACAAACAATCCCATCAAAGACATTTTAAAAAATAGTAAACCGTTCAATGGTAAGAGAATATGTTGAATTTATATATGTAAATAGGTACTATCTAGTTTATTATACAATTATTTTTATTTTGTCATGTCGTATTGTAGGACCTCCAAAGAAACCTAGCAACCTCGAGATAATTTTTAACAATGAGTCTCAAGTCATACTTAGTTGGGACAATGTGACATGTGCTGATGTATATCAAGTTAATGTTACAAATAATACAAATGAGGTCTACAATAATAATTGTAGTTTGTCTCCATTGTTTCTTAATGCTAACATTTTTGTTAATATTACTGCTGTATATAGTTACACTGTTAGTGGTATTGACAGTGTAGGCAGGATTGGACTACAGAGTGTTAAGAGCTCTGACTTTACACTAAGTAAGATTACAAGTT
The DNA here is from genome assembly GCA_963965975.1 of Xestospongia bergquistia. Classification (NCBI taxonomy): domain Eukaryota; kingdom Metazoa; phylum Porifera; class Demospongiae; order Haplosclerida; family Petrosiidae; genus Xestospongia; species Xestospongia bergquistia. The sequence continues at coordinate 8,017,000 of OZ014412.1, read as the reverse complement.
AGAAACACTTTAAATGACATTGCTACATGTTATATAGGTCCAGCAAGAATAATGTTGTCAATAGACATTTCAAGTGTCACAAATAGAACTGGAAGTGATTGTTATGCTAATATTACAGTTACAATACAAGTAAGTTATAATGATATTATTATTAATGTTGTAGTTACATTGTATGCAGGATCTGGAAGAACAAGAGAAAATAAAACGACCTCCAGTTCAATATTATAACCTCTCTCATAATTTAACTGGAGATATCACTTATCATAGAGTATATGACACTACTTGGACAAGTACTGAAGCTATTGCAAGTCAAACTTACATTATCAGTGTTAAACCAGTTAATATCTTTAGTCAAGGCATACCAGCAGGTATATGGTATGCATGATCAGCACATTTGTGTGTTTGTGTTTGTGATAATATTTAATATTTCTCTGTTATAGAACAAAATGTTACCATTCCTCAATGTGACAGTGGGAATTGTGGAAGAGGAAGTAAGTTCTTATAATGCTTATATTGATCAGATGAATGTAACTTTTGATTGATTCTCCATATAGTACTAATACTAGTGTGAAATAATTATGTAGGAATGGTTTACTTAATAATCACTCGAATAATTATCATCAGACAATAAAATAAATACTCAGTTCAATAATAGCAATGATGACTTGCTATTAAAGATTTCGTATGAGCAGCTTGTTGATCCAAATGCCAATTATGGGTTGCTTACTAACATGTACATTACATGTAACATGTACATTATATGTAACATGTCCATTATTTAAATGCAAATTATAAATAATCAGAAGTTATATTAAAGTTATAATTAGGTCTATGGACAACAAAACAAAATAATAGTTGAGCATCCTATAGTATGATGATGACTTATAATTGAGTGATTATAAACTGAAATACACAGAGTGATGTGACATGTAGAGCACATGATATGAATATACTTGTATTGTTTTAGTTATTATTGGAGTTCTTTATGTTTATTAAATGAACCATCAATATAATATTTTAGGTCATATCTTCCCACCATGGTGTATTGGTCTCATTATTGCAATTATATTGGGATTATTAATATTTTAATTATTATTTTGAATATTATTAGAATTCTGTGCATAAATTAACTCAGAAGATGACTCAGAAAATGTCAATAGACATCTATACATCTATCTATCTATCTATCTATATATATATAATTATTATTTTCATATAATTGTATTTAACCATGCTGTTACAGTTTTCTTAGTATCCAATCTCTATTGATTATTGTTTTAGAATAAATCAGAACCAATATTATCTCATTCTTTTCAGTATATGAACAATTGCTGAAGTAAAATTTGACAGATCTTTAATAAAGTCAATGGCAGAAATGATATATATGTGTGTAATTTAGTATTCCATGTCTATACTTAGTAGATTTGGGAATGAGACTACTAGTATATTACAAGAAATAAAATGTTCAATGTTCAAAATATGAATCAATACATTAATTGGGCATTAATTTCCAGTACTGGATAGAGCAGTTATTATGCAATTTCCATTGAACAATATATAGATCATTCTGATAATGAAAATAACATATAAATTATCCAAAGCTAACACACACAAAAATAACAATTCATACAATTTTATGACAAAACACGAGAAAAAGTATCTCGAAATGTTTGTAGGATTTGTTTCATAGTTGGTCTTTTATGTGGTTCTACTTGGACACACGATAAAATGAGTTGATGCATTAGAGACCAATTAACTTTAATAGCTTTAAGCATAATACCATAACTATCACTAGTGGGCAGTTGAGGTTTGTCAGTGAAGACCTCACAGAGCAAAATCCCATAGCTATACACATCGACTTTAGGTGTCTGCTCTGTTAGATTCTCTTCAATCAAAACTGATGCTCTAGGAATTTCTGGAGCAGTATATATCTCAGCTCCAGGAGCAGCTGAGATAGAGAATCGTGCAAGATTTGCAGCACCAAAATCAGATAGTTTTCCTCTCCAAGTTTTGGACAGCTCTTCCAAGAGAACATTGGCACTGCTAACATCACGATGAAGTATAGGTTCTCTTTGGGTGTGTAGATAATGAAGAGCAGAGGCAACATCATTCATAATACGAAGCTTGGCACGGTTATCTAGTTTAGTTGGAGGTTTGTATAAAGCATTTCTTAATGACATAGTCATCAACTCAGTGATTATTAGGGGACATTCTGTTGGGTGATCAAATACTACAGCCATAAACAAAAGGAGGTGAGGATGACGTACTTTAGCCATCAGACCAACTTCACGTCGTAACAGTTCAATATAGTGATCTGATAAAATATTAGGATGAAGCATTTTTACTGCTACTTTTTGCTCATGAAAATATCCCACATTGACTGTAGCAAAAGCACCTCTGCCTAATTCTGTTCCTGTGATAGTAATGTCTTTATAACTGACCTCCCAAAATGATATGTCTTGCGACGCCAAGATCTCCTTTCGATGAGCCTCCTCTTTTTCTTTCATGAACAAAACAGCACTTTGTCTTTCTTGTTTCAATTGGACATTTTCTACTTCTAATTCATTTATTCTCATTTTGTTACGAGTCATAGCAAACTCATTCTCTTTTTCTTGTTGTTCAATTCTCTCCTTCCATAATTTCAAATCTCCTTCTAATTTTAATTTCTCCTCGGCTCTCTCCTTCCATAATTTCAAATCTTTTTCTAATTTTAATTTCTCCTTCTCCATTTCAGTGATAATTGACTCATTCAATGTGACCTTCTTTTGAAGATCATTGCGTTCATCAGCTAACATAGTCAGTTCTGTTGTTTTAGTTACTAAAGCAGTTTTTAGTGCTTTAATTTGTTCTTCTATTTCTTGCTGTTGATAATTTGATGATACATTCTCTCCTGATTTCACTGAAGATATGGTATGTAACTACCAAAAATAAATACCAAAAATGAATTATTATAATTGAGAAATAAATGAATAAACAAATAGATGGATGGATAGAACAAAAGAAATATTACATTACAAAAGATCATACTCTTAGACGAGGAGCAGCATTGCCGACCATGTCACAAGCGTCGTCTTCAGATTCTTCCTCACTTAGAATTAAACTCTTTAGGATGGCTGTTTTAAGAACATCTTTTGATGACCTTCTAATCTACAACATAAATACAATTAATAATATATATATATATATATATATATAATATTATGTATATTATGTACATGTACATTACTGCATTAAACATTAAAAAGCAGAGTACAGTATATTGCAGTATTATTTAAAATTAGAATATAGATATTATTGAATAAAAATTTATTTGTATTTATAACAAAATGGTAAATTAAAAATCATCCTATAATTATTTTAGAAGATATTAACTTAACAATAGTATAATTAACAGTCTGTGGAAGACTATTACCTAAAAATGATATAAATATAGGTAGAATAGCTAGCAAGCATTATTAGTTATATTGTAGTGCTTGTGGTTAAAGTTAATGAAATTCATTGGATGCTATGCTATATGTGTTGGTGATATGTGGCTTATTGTTGCTTTCAATTATCAAATACAACAAATAGAATAAAAAGAAATGAGTGGATATACAATTATATGAGTGTCTATAACCCAAGGGTGTTATATCTTTTACAAAATCCTGAGTTGGTAGGTTTATATAATGCATATACATCAATAAACCATGATAATATGATATAATTTTTCATGAGATTCATATTAGCCTATCATTACTGCTCAATAAAATAGCACATAGCTGTTGAACAACAGTCTTTTAAATTCTTAGGTTGACAGGTTTATAATGCTTATGGGCTCATCAATAATGACAGAAATGATAAAGCTTATCATCAGGTCAGTAAAAAACTAGCTGTTTAAGTTGTCAGTATAATATTTTCAAATATTAACCTGCTATAAAGTCTATATGCATTATATAGAACCAAGTCAACCAACACTCCTATTCAAAATGTATGGCTATGAATTTCATTATATATATATATATATATATATATATATATATATATATATATATATATATATATATATATATATATATAAAATATATATATATATATATATATATATATATATATATATAGGACTACCTGGCATGTTGTGTGTGCCAAGCAGTAAAACTCAACACAAAACAAACAGATCATATACTTCTAGTGATATTAAAGAAATCTTCTATAGTAAGTAAGTACTACTTACAATATCATCAATTTGTTCAATGGTACAGTCATTAGCAACTGTCAAATAAGTTACTCCAAAACGATGTCTTTTCCAGTCCAATTTTGTAAGATCTTTTCCTTTCTGTTCCCACAAGTAAACTATATGAAAAATAGAAAACATTGAAAGTCAATTGTTTTGACAGTAGTAGTACAGCTCCTTAATACTGTTTACATTAGGATATCTCCAATACATGTTAGGGAAGATTTTTAAACATGTAGAGTAAGTATGCAAATGTGTACTATAGAAGAGTGAGTGACTAGAATGTTATATGGTTACTGTCTACAAATGATATCTACTGATACTAGTCAGTGGTAAGTGAGAACTTTCAAAACTATACTATTAGAAGACATTCTACAATGTGTATTAATAAAGTGATAACTAGTATATTATAGAGTAGGTCCATTTCAAGTTTACTAAAATGTTAAAGTCATTAGTAATACTGGACATGTATGGTTAAATTCAAACTTCTATTTGTACATAATTCAACATAACATGTCTTTATTCTATTCATTAATATGACATCATATGTATTACACAATAGGTGTTAAACTAGTACTGGACCTATTGACCTAATGTGTTGGTAGTGACACAATAATAATATATCATCAATAAACACAATAGAAATATTCAAAGTATACAGTTGGTAACTATCCTGTTGTCATTAGTCAGTTTATTTATTTATCAATACACATCGATCATCCATACAAATGATGTCATCCATTTATTTTGTGAGTCCATCACATCTATCCATGTATCCCATATAGTCATCCATTATCCCTCTATTTGTCTATAATACAGTATTCATTGAGTTTTCTCTTACCAGAGATAATATTACGTCCATTTGGTTCAACTATACCACTAGCAGGATTAGCAGCATAACACTCTGCAGCTGTGCATCTCATTTTAAAACCTACCCTACGTAGAGTAGGGTTAGTGAGTGTTAACAGACAAACTTTTCGCTCATCAAAGGGAGCTATTGAAAACAAAATAAGTTAAAATGATAAAGTAAGTTATAATGATATTATTATTAATGTTGTAGTTACATTGTATGCAGGATCTGGAAGAACAAGAGAAAATAAAACGACCTCCAGTTCAATATTATAACCTCTCTCATAATTTAACTGGAAATATCACTTATCATAAAGTATATGACACTACTTGGACAAGTACTGAAGCTAATGCAAGTCAAACTTACATTATTAGTGTTACACCTGTTAATATCTTTGGTGAAGGCATGCCAATAGGTAAAGTTTGTGAATATGTATACATATTTTTATATTTGTAATTATATTGTAGAACAACAAGTTAACATTCCTCAATGTGACAGTGGTGATGGAGGAGGAGGAGGTATTGTTGGAACTGTGACGGGAATATTTTTGTGATAATATGATAGTACTAATAGGAAATAATTATGTAGGATAGGTAGAAGTTTATAGAAAAATAACTCCAATAATTAAATATAATTATCATCAGAAAAAAATTAGTTCTAAGTTCAATAATAGTTAGTGATGAATTACTTAAGTCAATATTACACTGCAAATATTTCATATAAGCTGCTTGAGTCCCATTCAAATATACAATTATTGGTTGCTTAGAAACATGTACATTACATGTATGAAAGTAAAAAATCACATCAATGTCTTTCTCTTTTAGCTGTAACACAACCAACTGCACTACCATCAACTGCTACTACTGTACCATCTTCCATTACTCCTACAACTGGTATGGTTGTATGTTAGTGTAGGTATCATACCAATCATATAGATTATGTATTATAGATGACAAATATTCACCATTACTATGATTGGAAACATGTATACTGTATGTGACAAGTACATTATATATAACATGTACTTTACATGTAACATGTACATCATATATATGAAAGTGTGTTCAAAGTAATGGGAAAGGTCACACCAATCTCTTTCTCTTTTATCTGTCACTTTTTCGTCATCAACTGCTACTACTGCTACTATTGTAGCTACTATTACTACTGGTACACCATGTGGAGGGGGAGGAGTCAAAGGTATGTTCACGTAGACATTATACTGATCATAGACATTATATGTTTTAGGTGATAAAATCATATCATGGCTCGTGATTGTTGTCTCTGTAGTACTGGGAGCAATTGTTGTTGTATTATATACATGTGTAATGTAGGAGGAACCTTCATGACAATGACAATAACAATAAATTTCCACTGAAAATAAAATCAGTTGACTTTTAGTAAATAGAATCAATTAATATACATTTACATGCACAGTTTTAAGTCAGTCTTATTTTGTGCTTATATAATTATAGTCAATATTAATGAATAGATTAAATCTTACTCTACCTATAATACATATTAAAATGTATGAAATTTATTCTAAATTTGAGTTTCGATTTATAGTGATAACGTCAACAATATAGACAATATTGTGAATCATAGATGAGCAAATATGATTCATGTAAATTTTATCAGGCTAACAAAAATGATAATTGAATTACATAATTGATTGATGCCATTCCTAATTAATCATCTGAAGGTATCAGTCCATCTATAAAATGATAATCAGATATGTTTCCTGTAGTACAATGAAGACTTGGTAAGTGAGTGATTGTATACTGCAAGTAAATTAATTGATTAGTTATGTAGAGCACATATGATGAATGTACTTGTCATAAGTACTGTGAGTTTGTATGTATAGTACTAATTGGAATTTGGTATAAAGATCAACTGATAAGCTTTCTCAAACAATGTAGAAATAGTCAATAGATATATATATATATATTGTTATTTTAATATAATTTTATTAAAATATGCTGTTATATTATTCTCTGTAATTAACTATTATTATAGAATCAATATTATATCATTCCTTCAGCATATGAACAATTCCTGAAGTAAAATTTGCTAGATCTTTAATATAGTCAATGACACAAGTGTTATAGATGTGTAATTAGTATGCTGTCCCTGCATGCTTCCTTCTGGTAGAATTAACTGATGTCCACAGTATTTATGAGATAAGCAATCCATTCTCATTCCTTACAGTAATTGATTGGCATAGTTTTACTAAGTTATATATAGTGGCTACAAAAAGTCTTATTTTATTTTTGGCTTGAAAAACCAGCTAAGGAGATAAATTCTTACCTAACATTATATACATACATATCTATATTTATAGCTATAGCTATATCTATAGTTATCTATCTATCTATCTATATATAAACACACACAAACATATATAGTAACAACTATTACTATTGTTGATATAATAACAATAATTAAAATTGATAATGACACATCACACACCATTATTAATGACATCAGTGGGTGTTGTTAATATAACAATAAGCAGTGTTCTCTTCAACAGTAACACTAGTACCTCCTCCTTGTTCCTCTTGTGTTTCTCTTAGTACTGACCTGATTTCATCATAAATTACTGAAGAAGGTCTCTCTTGAATTACTCTTGAAACAGTTACATAGCTGGGATTACTATAGATAAGAGTGTCTAAAGGATGATAGTCATCAAATTATAGGATAAAGAGAGAGAGGTACCTTGATCTGTGTACTCATGTTTCTTACATATTATAATACAAATCAAACAGATGATGAAGCATAAAATAATCAATAAAAGTAATGAGAGGGGCATTGTTACCAACAGAATTACAGAGGGGAATATATGGGGTGGCGTTTGGAATGAACCTGTATATATAAAAATAATTATAATAGTTTAAATAGGTACTGTTTAACAAACTATTATAATGTTGTGAGGATGAGGTAGGTACAAATGTAGAAGTTGGTCTGTTGTTCATAATATCTATAGTAGTAATTGATTCCTGAGAATTGGACTTTGTATTAGAAAATGTTAGTGTTTCCATAATGACAACAGGAGTTGAAGTGACTGTGACTGAAGCTATAAATAGCACAAAATGTTATTAATAGTAACATTGTTGTTATATCATTCTTACATGTAATAATATGGTTACAGAGTGTTAGCTTAGCACTGGTTGTTGTCCAATCACCAGTGCCCAAGTCATTGACAGCTGCCACAGATACCAACAAATCTGCTCCATTAATACATTGACTAGGAATGACAGTTTTGTAATCCACTGTAGTATTTGTAGTATTATGATAAATGGAAGTTATGTTGCCAGACTCTGTGCCATTATGATGTATCAAATATCCAGTGATTGGAGGTCTGCTATTCTTAAAGTACTAAACAAGAATATAATTATAAAATTGTTTAACATTTTTAATGGTGCAGTTGTTGTTATAAATGATTGAATTTTTGTTAAGTCTGAAAACAGTCATAAGCTAATGAGTTGCTATAAGATGTTTATTCAACTCATCAGTTACACTTAATTCAAAGTGATCATGACAAGAGTAATAATATTCATTGGGTGTTATGTGTGTCTGCAGTTGTAGAGAGGAAGGGTCTGAGGACAAGCATATATAGTATTATTACAACAGGAATGTGGATGTGGATAGGGCATACTTTGACCTCAACTAATGTTATGATAGTGAAAAAACCAAAATGGCTGTTATGATGATATGCATTAGATGTGATAATTGTATTGTTTCTTACTATATGTATTTAGTTTATTGACAAAGATCAGATAATTTTCAGTCTTCTATAAATCCATTTTATACTGCTATTGTCTTCCTGGCTTTGTTGCTGTCACAAACAATATAATAATGATGTTCTGGATGCCATTTTCAATTAAAACACGTGTCATTCCCACCCACTTTATTGCATCCCGAAAGACACCACGCTATGACTTTCATATTGATTAGTATTCATAATCTTTTCATTGTGTGTCTAATCTGACTTGTTTATTCTATTGTGTTTCTACTAGTATTACTAATAGTCGTTTTACACTACAGACTGTTCTGCTATTTCGTTAGAGAACCATTCCTCAAAACTATACTGGTACACATTTACACTATACCACATGATGATCATTCAAATAGAAGAGCACAGACTGTCTTTTACTAACTAGCACTGCCTCACTCATACCACATACTGATTTAAGACCAGAGTTTCAAGCCGCTTCAAAAAATTTACTAACCACTTTTGATTCACGTTATTAAGGCATTAAGCGAGAAGGAGGAGCTCATAAATGAATGAGGCGTTTCTGTGGTATTATTTTGCTGGGCATACTTCACATGAATATAGGTGGTCTATTTTGTGTCATTACAATTTCGTGTGCAAATCAATGATAATGACTATACTATTTTATTCAATTCTATACTGCAGTAACTTATGAATATAATTTAACATGTAGATCTTAATTTTTAGTTTATTTCCTCTACATATCTATTGGAGACATAATGTCTTTAAGTTCATGAACTTCCACTATAATGATGACATCATAAATTAAAGTGTTTGTGTTTATACAACTATTGATAGTTAGGTCAGAGAAAGTATGCTTAGTTACTATAGAAACATGTCCTTTCAATTAATGGATGTCAATTTATGAACTGATGTACTAAGTAAACAAATAAAACAGGCTAGTTTACATAAGAACATCAATGTGTATATAGGATGAATGGTGGTCATAATTAGTTCACAATAATCTTGTCTACATACCTTAAAAGTTATATGCAAAGAATTTGTATTTTGATCAGCTTTGAAATTTGAGTCAGACATTTCAATTGAACAATTTGTCAAGTTTATTGATATTGGAACTATAATAATGAAGACAAGAAAATAATTATTACATAAATGAAAGATGGATAGATACATGATCAATGGATAGATAGATAGATAGATAGATTAATGGACAGACAGATTGATAAATGGATAATATCGGTGAATTATGTACCATCTAATATGAAGTTGACAGGAGTAGAAAAGACACCCACTCTTTTATTAAAATCTCTTGCTTGAATGGAAAAGGAGTATTCTAGTTTCTCTTTTAAATCGGTCACTACAAGACTGGTATTCTCAGTAGTAAACTCTCTTATATTAGATGTGTTCAAAGCTACAAACAACTTGACATTAAAGTTCTTAACTTTCTCAATAGAGCTATTAATAATTGACCAATATAACTTAACAATAGTAAAGTCAACTGCTTTGAAAGAAGGTTGTAAAATTAGAATAGAGGAATTCCCTAAAGGATATGACTTTCTATTCAATGATGTAATTCAATTTTCTGTAATTAATTTAACTGGTGTATTTTTTTTATTAAATTTTATATTGTATATAGTGCTATCTGTATCACATACCTGGTATTACTTGTATTGATGAACTTGGTGGTCCTGTACCAATACAGTTAACAGCAGACACAGTAATGTTATATTGTATACCAGTCTGTAAACCAGTAATTGTGGATTTGTTTAATGTTACATTACATTGATTATCAGAACAACTGAAATTAGTGTCATTCTCTGAACTAATATGAAGTATATAATGTACAGTAATATTAGGACCACCAGTTTGTACTGGTGGAGTCCATTGTAATGTTACTGTATTGTCAGAGATATGTGTAATGGTGAGATTAACAGGTTGGCCAGGATACTCTGCAGTGTTTTATAATTGAATAGACATTTTATAATTTCATATTTTTCTTTCCTTACCAATAACTTCAAGAAAACAGGATCTCCTATCTCCATCAATACCATCTTCACAATCAATTTGTAGACCCTGCATTGAGGTAGTTGGTGTGACTTTCATAGTGGACTTTGCTGGTTCTCGTTGATCAAGACTTGTTTGAAAATTCCCAATTGTATAAGTACTAGTGCTTCCTACAGGATCATAAGAATGATATGTTTTAAATGATTGATCGTTAATTTTCCAAGCTAAACCAACTCCCTCTGTTTCACATGAGAGAATGAGATGACTTTCATTGTAACATTGTTGAGAGGGTGGACATATCAATGAAGTCACTGTTGAGTCTAGTGGTGACATCATTAGATTATTAATATATAACTAGACAGCACTTACTAGTAAATGGAAGAATAGATAGAATCATAAGTAGTAGAACAAGCAACATTTTTGATATGAGTATAACTCTTCTTCGTAAACGTCATAAGTTAAAAGTCTAAAGTTTAATGCAATTTTTTAAAATTCGTGCTCTTTTATAGTAGTCTATGCTCCACCCATCATGCAGAATAGTACTAGTTATTATGTAAACAAGTGGAAATTAAATAAACAGCAACTCAGATATTAGTATTACAAAGGAATTCTGTCTACAGTAGCCCAGTTACAATGCCAAAAACTATATTATACAGTATAGTATAGAGTCATACACATAGTATATATAGGGTCATACACAATTTATGTAATTTTTATAAACAATTTCTAAATGATCACATAATACAAACAATGATATGTAATAATATGAAGTAGGAAGAAGTGGGACAAGGAGACCTCTGGCCCTCTGATAATTCTTGAGTTACTGTCTCACCTCATTCTAACTATCATAACCAATACCATATATACAATTGTATGCTTAAGTAAACCTCTCCACTCACTGAGTATCAAGTAAAAAGTCTTCATGTGATCATGTTTTCTATAAGTTGTCATGTAGTGGCAGTTTGGCAATTTCAAGCACACTAACATTACTATAGAAACTGTGACAAGGGCTCCTCACTTTAGTGCCTTTCATTTTGTATTAGATATTTTAGTAATAGTATAAGAAATTTCTGCTCCAGTTATTCATAATTGAAATAATGTTGCTGTTTCTATTATAGATGTTGTGTTATGTTAGAGTTAGTAACTGTCTATTAAAACTGTCTATAGTAGTTGGAACAATATTAACAACTTGAAATGGTTTTGTTTTCATTAGTGTTGAGGAGATATAAAGTCATATTCTCTGAATATTGGTCAGTAGGAGAAATTATTAAAATAACAGGATTACCATATTCACTATTCTTTGACCAGGTCCTATTTGTGTAACTAACATGTTTATCTTTAGAATGAACAACTTCAGTTTTTGAATTAAACGTATAGAAATCTCCTAACTTTGAATAATGAATTTTATCTCCTCAACTGGTTCTCAAGACAAAATTTTATCAAAAATGAGTCTCATTTGTAGTCACTAAATATAGTATTGTAAAACTGCATTGACCAATTACTGTAAGGAGCGAAGAGGAGTTGCTTACACTATAATAACTGTGGGCTTAAGTTTAATCCAGTTATCAACTATATATTATACATATATATATAATTGCAAGTTAAAAGGTCTAAAGTTTAAAATGCAAATAGTGTAATTTGAGCTCTATTTATAGTAGTTTATGCTCCACCCATCATACAATAATAATAATATTAGTTTATTTCCGTGTAGCGCGTAATTTTGGCGAAACCACATTTAATCTCACCCACGCTTAAGTAGACGAACTTATCTCTCCTCAGAAGTGCAAAGAGTTAACAATCCACTAAAAGGACTATTTATTATTACTATATGTCTTCTCTGTCTAATCAACTCATATGTAAGATAATTGTAAAGCTATGATCATTTAAATGTACTCTGTATAGGTGCTGTTGTAGAGGATTTTAACGGTAATGAGGTTTGTAACGGGGCACGTGTAGGAAACCTGGTACAGTTCCATATGGACTGTAAAGACCTTCACATCAGCATTAAACCTGGGACATAACAACTTTTAGTGGAACATGTACACAACAGTTTAAATTTCTTATACTCTCACACAGCTATACAATTAAATTAAGGAGGTCAAGACCTTCTAGTTAGTAGTTACCTATAATAATATCCTGAAGTCATGAAATTTGACATTCACAGTGAATGAGACAGCAAATTTACATAACAGGTGCATTCATGGTGGAGTACAATCAACTTACTAAAACTGTTTGTGAGAGATCTAAGTACTTATTACATAAAATAACTTTCAATTTTAATAACACTATAAAAACAAGCTTTATTGATAACTGAAAACCTTTATAAAGTAAAAATCCCAAATCATTGTATTTTAAAGATAATTATGTCAGAAGTAAAACAATCACTGTAAAAATTAATATGTTATTTTAACTATTAATTTGTAGCCCACATGATGGATTACTATGGACTATAGAATTCTTGAGAATTGCTCACTACATAATTTCTTGTTATGTTGTACTTTTACAAGCCAACAAAGTATACATTGAGTAATTCACATAAATTCGACATTTCACCATAAATATAAATTAGTATAAATATTATAAAAAAGTATAAATTACAAATTAAATGTTAAAACAACATAATGAACATATTAATTTTAACAGTGATAAATAATCAGGAATACATTGAAATAGAATATACAAATAGTTCCTGTATTCTGTTAGTTTATTCTAAAACAATTATTTTATAATGTTATTTTGTAGGACCTCCTGAGAAAACTTATCATCCACAATGTAATGTTCAATGATTCTCAACCTCAAGTCCAACTATTACTACAACATTTTATTTCATTTTATTATTGTTGATTTTGTAATACTACTAGATAGTTACACTGTCAGTAGAATTAAGATTCTAGGCAGAATTGGACTACATAACATAAACGTACATGCAATATAATAGAATAACACTATAGATTAAAATAATTATGATTGTTTATTGATTTTTAATGATTGTAAACTAGGAATGATAATATTGTGAGCACATGTCATGAATATACTTGTAACCATGAAGATGTAGGTTGAAAACAAAACATTGAATATAGTTAATACCAAAGATATAAGAAGATATAAAGGACTTGTTTTATTCTCTTGTGCCTTTTGTTTCACATTATATATCAAGTTTAAAGCTAGAGTTCATGGCTGCTACAGTAAGTGATATCTATATAGAACTTCATTCATCCTCTTCTTTCTACTTTCTCCAGGAAGATGGAACTATAATTGTTCTACTTATTACCTGTCTTCTCTGTCTACTAAAACCCACATGTAAGCTTTATCAAATTACAATCTTTTAATGCATTCTACTGTATTCTATATAGGTGCTATTGTAGAGGATTTTAACTGTAATGGAGCTTGTAATGGAACATGTTTAGGAAACCTGGTACAGTGCTATTGTAAGACAACCACACCATTATTAACCTGGGATATAAGTGGCACAAGTGTGCAACGATTTGACTTTATTAAATCAGACAATGCAGATAAACAAGGTCAAGGATTTCAAGCTACTTATGATAATATGCTGTATTCATCAAATTTGACATTCGTAGTGAATGAGACAGCAGATTTACATATCAAGTGCATTAATGGTGGAGTACAACCAAGTTACCAAAACTGTACTGTCAGAGATCCAGGTAATTATTGCATAGAATACTTTTAAATTTTTGTAAATATTATGAAAACAAAATATATTGATAATTGAAAAGCTGTACTGTGAGATCTTCAGATTGATAAGTCTGTATTCATATTTGTATGCTTATAGTAAAGAACAGCTACATTGACAAATTAAATATGCTTTTCATTAACAATGACTAATAAGCAACAATGCACTGATTGATAACTACTAGAGAATAATAGTGATTATAAAAACATTATGAGAGGAGATTATTTTGATAACAAAAGCTTCACAAAGTAAAGAAAATCCATTATATGTGCAAACAATGACATTGAAAGATATTGGAACTGAAAATAGTAAACAGTTCAATGGTAAGAGAATATATGGTATTTATGTATGTAAATAGGTAGTATCTAGTTTATTATACTACAACAATTATTTCATATTGTTATGTCATATTGTAGGACCTCCAGAGAAACCTAGCAACCTCAATATAATCTTTAACAACGAGTCTCAAATCATACTTAGTTGGGACAATGTGACATGTGCTGATGTATATCAAGTTAATGTTACAAGTAATACAAATGAGGTCTACAATAATAATACTAGTTTGTCTCCATTGTTTCTTAATGCTAACATTTTTGTTAATACTACTGCTGTATATAGTTACACTGTTAGTGGTATTGACAGTGTAGGCAGGATTGGAAACCAGAGTATCAAGAACTTTATGCTGAGTAAGGCTAAATGTTAGAAGCACATTAATGACACTACTGCATGATGTATAGGTCCAGCAAATATAACGTTGGCAATAAACACTTCAAATGCCACAAATAGAACTGGAAATAATTGTTATGCTAATATTACAGTTACAATACAAGTAAGCTACAATGACGTTATTATTAATGTTGTGTATGTAGGATCTGGAAGAACAAGAGAAAATAGAACAACCTCCAGTTCAATATTATAATATCTCTCATAATCTAACTGGAGATATCACTTATCATGAAGTAGATGACACTACTTGGACAACTACTGAAGCTATTGCAAGTCAAACTTATATTATCAGTGTTAAACCAGTTAATATCTTTGGTGTAGGCATGCCAAAAGGTAGAGTTTGTTAATATGTGTGCATAATATGATATTTATAATTATATCATAGAAAAACTAATTATCATTCCTCAATGTGACAGTCGTAATGGAGAAGGAGGTATGTGGCTAATTTATTTGTATGAACTTTACAGAGGATATATATTTTAGGTGATAACTGCCCACCATTGTGTATTTTTCTTTCTATACTAGCTGCAATACTTGGTGCTATAATAATAGTTGGCTTTATTGTTTTAGTTGTTATGTTTATGAACCATCAATTTATCTTCAGCAAATTATTCATTGGTCTTATAATTGGGATTATTATAGTAATAGTGTTTTTAGTTATTATTTTGATTATTATTGGAGTTCTGTACTTTTAATGTAGCTGTTCTTTACTATAAGCATACAAACATGAATACAGACTTATCAATCTGAAGATCTCAGAGTACAGCTTTTTGATTATCAATACATCCTGTTTTCAAAATATTTACAAAAATTGAAAAATATTTTTGTTAATACTACTGCTGTATATAGTTACACTGTTAGTGGTATTGATAGTGTAGGCAGGATTGGACCACAGAGTGTTAAGAGTTCTGACTTTACACTAAGTAAGATTACAAGTTAGAAACACTTTAATGACATTCCTGGATGTTATATAGATCCAGCAAGAATAAAGCTGTCAATAAACACTTCAAATGCCACAAATAGAGGAAGTGATTGTTATGTTAATATTACAGTTACAATACAAGTAAGTTATAATGATATTATTATTAATGTTGTAGTTACATTGTATGCAGGATCTGGAAGAACAAGAGAAAATAGAACAACCTCCAGTTCAATATTATAATCTCTCTCATAATTTAACTGGAGATATCACTTATCATAGAGTATATGACACTACTTGGACAACTGCCAATGCTATTGCAAGTCAAACTTACATTATTAGTGTTACACCAGTTAATATCTTTAGTCAAGGGATACCAATAGGTAGAGTTTGTGAATATGTGTGCATATTATGATATTTATAATTATATTGTAGTACAACTAGTTAACGTTCCTCAATGTGACAGTGGTGATGGAGGAGGAGGAGGAGGAGGAGGTATGTGGCTAATTTATTTGTATGAACATTACAGAGAATATATATTTAGGTGATAATGGCACACCGTGGTGGATTGTTTTTATTACTATTATTATTATTGTTGTTGTTATTATAATAACAATTATTTTTGGAGTTATAGCTCTGTTCAAATGTAGACATCGACTAAAAGGTTTTTTTAGAAGACAGCAAAATGGTCAGTAGATATATCAAATGAACCATCAAAATGACATTTTAGGTGATATTTTTCATAATGATACTTTGGTCTTTTTATATTTAGATTATTATACTAATAGTGTTTTTAGTTATTATTGTGATTATTATTAGAGTTCTGTTCATAGACTAACTGAAACAATTATTTAGAAAATGTAGAAATAGTCAATATACATCTATAATTATATAAAATTAAATAAAATTATTATTTTTATATAATTATATTTAACCATGTTGTTATAGTATTCTTGGTATAAAATCTAATGATTATTATTATAGATTAAATCAGAGTCAATATTATGTCATACTCTTTAACTTATGAACAATTGCTGAAATAAAATTTGCCAAAGCTTTAATATAGTCGACAACAGAAATGTTATATATGTGTAATTTAGTATTCTATGTCTATACTTGGTAGGTCTGGGAACGTGACTACAAGAAATAAAATGTTCAATGCTCAAAATATGAATCAATAAATCAATTGGGCATTCCTTTCAAGTACTGGATATACAGCAGTTATTATGCAATTTCCATTGAACAATATATAGATCATTTTAAGAATGAAAATAACATATGAATTATACAAAGCTAATGCAAAAAATTGAAATAATAATTCATACAATTTTATGACAAAACACGAGAAAAAGTATCTCAAAATGTTTGTAGGATTTGTTTCATAGTTGGTCTTTTATGTGGTTCTACTTGGACACACATTAAAATGAGTTGATGCATTAGAGACCAATTAACTTCAATAGCTTTAAGCATAATATCTTTAGTGGGTAGTTGAGGCTTTTCATTGAAGACCTCACAGAGCAAAACACCATATTATAAACATTGACTTTAGATGTCTGTTCTATTACATTCTCTTCAGTCAAAATTGACACTCTAGGAATTTCTGGAGCAGTATATATCTCAGCTCTGGGAGCAGCTGAGACTGACAATCGTGAAAGATTTGCAGCATCAAAATCAGAAGCTCTTCCTCTCCAAGTCTTGGACAGTTCTTCCAAGAGAACATTGGCACTGCTGACATCATGATGAAGTATAGGTTCCCTTTGGGTGTGTAAATAATGAAGAGCAGAGCCAACATTGTTCATAACACGAAGCTTGACATGGTTATCTAGTTTAGTTGGAGGTTTGTATAATGCATTTCTTAATGACGTAGTCATCAACTCTGTGATTATTAGGGGACACTCAAACTGGAAGTACATTGAATGATGTCTTATGTAGAGCACATGTCATGAATGTACTTGTAACCATGGAGTATTATATATGTTAAATGTACATTGTATGTATGAAAGTATGCTCAAAGTAATGAAAAAAAATCACATCGATGTCTTTTTCGTTTAGCTGTCACACAATCCATTCCACTACCATCAACCGCTTCTCTTGTAGCTTCCCCCACTACTACTAACATTGCTACAACTGGTATTGTTATATGATCATGTAGACATTATACCAATCATAGAAATTATGTATTTTAGGTGACAAATATCCACCATAGTGTATTGCAGTGTGTTCAATCATTGGTGTTGCTATCGTTATTGTTTCTATTATTGCCGTTGTACTAATAGTATGCTGCATTTGTCAAATGCAAGGAAATAATAATAATGAAAACAATAATAGTCATGAATTAAACAACATATAAAAAACTGACTAAAACTGTGCATGCAAGTTTATATAGTATTATTACAATTTAATTATTTCTTTTTATAATACACATTGAAATACATATAGATTGAGTGGGGTAACTTTACAGAACGAAAAATTGTAATTTCATTTCAAATAAATTTTATAAGACTAACAAAAAAATGATAACCAAATTAAATAGTAATTATTATGGGTGATTGATGCCATTAATTAAACATTATGTAAATATTTATCAAGGAACAAGTCCCTATGTTAAATAAAAATTATAAATAATCAGAGACTATATTAAGGTCATCTATACACAGCATGACAAAATAATAATTGAGCTAATGTATGTGTCCTATATTATAATGATGACACGATAAGTGAGTGATTATAAACTTGAAGTACATGGAACAATGAATTATGTATAGAACTCATGTTATGAATATACTTGTAACCATGGAGTTGTAGGATGAAAACAAAACATTGAATATAGTTAATTGTAAAGTTAGGAGGAAATATAAAAGATTTGTTTATATACTTGTGTCTTTTGTTTCACACTATATCAAGTTTAAAGCTAAAACTCATGGCTATTGCATTAATTAATATCTATACAGAGTTCATTAAATAAATATAGACTTACATGTACAGTTGTAGTCAGTCTTATTTTGTGTGCATATAATTAGAGTCAATATTAGTGCATTGATTAAATTTTACTATACCTGTAATACATGTCATAATACATGCAACTTATTCTAGATTTGAGTTTGGATTTACAGTGATAATGTCACAACATAGACAATATTGTGAATTACAGGTGAACTAACATTATAATTCTTATAAATTTTATAAAGCTGACAATATATGGTAATTGAATTGGATGGTTAATTGATAGCATTGCTAATTATACATCAGATGGTATTAGTCTATTAATAAATTATTAACCATCAAAGACTATTAAGATAATTGGTTTTATAGACAACATAATAAAATAAAAATTGAGCTAACATGTGTGTCATATAGTATAATGTTGACTTGATAATTGAGTGACTAAAAACTTGAAGTACATTGAATGATGTGTCATGTAGAGCACATTACATGAATATACCTGTAACTATGGAGTTGTAGGATGGAAACAAAACATTAAATATTGTTTAAAGATTTGCTTATTCACTTGTGTAGCTATGTATGTGTCCTATAGTATAATAATAACTTGATAAGTGAATGGAATATGTTATGTAGATCACATGTTATGAATATACCAATGACTATGGAGTTGGTGTATGAAAACAAAACATTGAATATTGTTAAGCACAAAGATACAAAGATTTGTTTTATTCACTTGTGCCTTTTATTAGAAGTACTTAGTGAGTTGTCATGCAGTGGCAGTTTGGCAATTTCAAGTACGCTAACATTACTACAGAAACTGTGACAAGGGCTCCTCATTTTAGTGCTTTTCATTTTGTATATGTATTTTAGTAATAGTATAAGAAGCTTCCACTCCAGTTATTAGTAATTGTGTACTATATTGATGTTGTGTTATGTTAGAGTTAGTAACAATCTATCTATTAAAACTGTTTTAGTAGTTGGAACAATATTAATGACTTGAAATGGTTTTGTTTTCATTAGTGATACATAAAACTTATCATCCACAATGTAATGTTCAATGATCCTCAACCTTAAGTCAGACTAGTTGGGACAATGTGACATATATTAAATATCAAATTGATATTATATAATAAGTAACACAACTGAAATCTGAAATAGTATATCATTTTTAAATTACTGTTGATTTTTAATACTATCAGTATACATAGATAGTTACACTGTTAGTAGAATTATGATTGTTGACAGAATTGGACCGCATAACTTGAGAGTACATGTAATATAATTGAATAACACTAATAATTGAAATAACTAAGATTGTTTAGTGATTTAAGTGATTGTAAACAAGGAATAATAATATTGTGAACACATGTCATGAATATACTTGTAACTATGGATTTGTAGGATGGAAACAAAACATTGAATATAGTTAATTGCAAAGATATAAGGAAAATATAAAGGATTTGTTTTATTCACTTGTGTCTTTTGTTTCACATTATATATCAAGTTTAAAGCTAGAGTTCATGGCTGCTACAGTAAGTGATATCTATATAGAACTTCATTCATCCTCTTCCTTCTACTTTCTCCAGGAAGATGGAACTATAATTGTTCTACTTATTACCTGTCTTCTCTGTTTACTCAAACCCACATGTAAGCTTTTTCAAATTACAATCTTTTAATGCATTCCACTGTATTCTGTATAGGTGCTATTGTAGAGGATTTTAATTGTAATGGAGCTTGTAATGGAATATGTGTAGGAAACCTGGTACAGTGCTATTGTAATACAACCACACCATTATTAACCTGGGATATAACTGGCACAAGTGTACAACGATTTGACTTTATTAAATCAGACAATACAAGTAAAGAAGGTCAAGGGTTTCTAGCTACTTATGATAATGTGCTGTATTCATCAAATTTGACATTCATAGTGAATGAGACAGCAGATTTGAATATCAAGTGTGTTAATGGTGGAGTACAACCAAGTTACCAAAACTGTACTGTCAGAGATCCAGGTAATTATTACATAGAATACTTTTAAATTTTTGTAAATATTATGAAAACAAAATATATTGATAATTGAAAAGCTGTACTGTGAGATCTTCAGATTGATAAGTCTGTATTCATATTTGTATGCTTATAGTAAAGAACAGCTACATTGACAAATTAAATATGCTTTTCATTAACAATGATTAATAAGCAACAACGCACTGATTGATAACTACTAGAGAATAATAGTGATTAGTAAAAACATTATGAGAAGAGGTTATTTTGATAACAAAAGCTTCACAAAGTAAAAAAATCCATTATATGTGCAAACAATGACATTGAAAGATATTGGAACTGAAAATGGTAAACAGTTCAATGTTAAGAAAATATGTTGAATTTATGTATGTAAATAGGTAGTATTTAGTTTATTATATTACAACAACTATTTCATATTGTCATGTCATATTGTAGGACCTCCAGAGAAACCTAGCAACCTCAATATAATCTTTAACAATGAGTCTCAAGTCATACTTAGTTGGGACAATGTGACATGTGGTGATGTATATCAAGTTAATGTTACAAATAATACAAATGAGGTCTACAATAATAATACTAATTTGTCTTCATTGTTTCTTAATGCTAACATTTTTGTTAATACTACTGCTGTATATAGTTACACTGTTAGTGGTATTGACAGTGTAGTCAGGATTGGACCACAGAGTGTTAAGAGCTCTGACTTTACACTAAGTAAGATTACAAGTTAGAAACACTTTAATGACATTGCTACATGTTATATAGGTCCAGCAAGAATAATGTTGTCAATAGACACTTCAAATGCCACAAATAGAACTGGAAGTGATTGTTATGCTAATATTACAGTTACAATACAAGTAAGTTATAATGATGTTATTATTAATGTTGTAGTTACATTGTATGCAGGATCTGGAAGAACAAGAGAAAATACGACCTCCAGTTCAATATTATAACCTCTCTCATAATTTAACTGGAGATATCACTTATCATAGAGTATATGACACTACTTGGACAAGTACTGAAGCTATTGCAAGTCAAACTTACATTATCAGTGTTAAACCAGTTAATATCTTTAGTCAAGGCATACCAGCAGGTATATGGTATGCATAATCAGCACATTTGTGTGTTTGTGTTTGTGATAATATTTAATATTTCTCTGTTATAGAACTAAATGTTACCATTCCTCAATGTGACAGTGGGAATGATGGAAGAGGAAGTAAGTTCTTATAATGCTTATATTGATCAGATGAATGTAACTTTTGATTGATTCTCCATATAGTACTAATACTAGTGTGAAATAATTATGTAGGAGTGGTTTACTTAATAATCACTCGAATAATTATCATCAGACAATAAAATAAATACTCAGTTCAATAATAGCAATAATGACTTGCTATTAATGATTTCTTATGAGCAGCTTGTTGATCCAAATGCCAATTATGGGTTGCTTACTAACATGTACATTACATGTAACATGTACATTATATGTAACATGTCCATTACATGTAACATGTCCATTACATGTAACATGTCCATTATATGTAATATGTACATTATATGTAATATGTACATTATATGTAATATGTCTATTATATGTAATATGTCTATTATATGTATGAAAGTATGTTCAAGGTAATGTAAAAAATCACATCAATGTCTTTCTCATTAGCTGTCACACAATCCATTCCACTACCATCAACTGTTACTCTTGTACCTTCCTCCATTAGTACTACTATTCCTACAAATGGTATGGTTGTGTGTTCATGTAGACATCATATCAATCATAGAGATTATGTATTTTAGGTGACAAATCTCTACAATGGTTGATTCCTGTCATAGTGGGTCCAATTATTGTTTTTGTCGTTGCTGTTATTATTGCTGTTGTTGTTATACTATTAGTACGCCGCCGTTGTCAAAGACCAGAGAATAATAATAATAGAAATGGTAATGGTCATGAATTAAAATATACAAAAACAGACTGACCAAAACTATGCATGCAAGTTTGTATTATTATATATTATTACAATTTAATTAATCTTACTATATACACATTGAAATACATGTAGATTGAGTATAGTAGAAGATTTTACAGAACGAACAATTGTAATTTCATTTCATGTAAATTTTTAAAAAGTGATAATAAAATTACATAATTATTAATATAGGTAATTGGTGTCATTTATTAATTAACACCATGTATCATAGATGTCTATTTAAGAAACAAGTTAATTAGTTAAATGCAAATTAAAATAATCAGAAGCTATATTAAAGTCATAATTAGCTCTACGGACGACAAAACAAAATAATAGTTGAGCATACTATAGTATGATGATGACTTATAATTGAGTGATTATAAACTGAAATACACAGAATGATGTGACATGTAGAGCACATGATATGAATATACTTGTATTGTTTTAATATTATTATTGTTGTGTTGTTATACTATTAGTACACCACAATCATCAAAATGACCTTGAATTAGAAAACTTCCACTGACTAAAACTGTGCTGCAAGTTTATATCATTATATATTATTAAATTAATTAATGTCAATAGACACTCATATCTATCCATCTATATATATATAATTATTTTCATATAATTGTATTAAACTATGCTGTTATAGTTTTCTTAGTATCAAATCTCTATGGATTATTGTTATAAATAAATCAGAACCAATATTATACCATTCTTCTCAGTATATGAACAATTGCTGAAGTAAAATTTGACAGATCTTTAATAACGTCAATGGCAGAAATGATATATATGTGTGTAATTTAATATTCCATGTCTATACTTAGTAGATTTGGGAATGAGACTACTAGTATATTACTAGAAATAAAATGTTCAATGTTCAAAATATGAATCAATACATTAATTGGGCATTCATTTCCAGTACTGGATAGAGCAGTTATTATGCAATTTCCATTGAACAATATAAAGATCATTTTGATAATGAAAATAACATATAAATTATACAAAGCTAACACACACAAAAATAACAATTCATACAATTTTATGACAAAACACGAGAAAAAGTATCTCGAAATGTTTGTAGGATTTGTTTCATAGTTGGTCTTTTATGTGGTTCTACTTGGACACACGATAAAATGAGTTGATGCATTAGAGACCAATTAACTTCAATAGCTTTAAGCATAATACCATAACTATCTCTAGTGGGCAGTTGAGGCTTGTCAGTGAAGACCTCACAGAGCAAAATCCCATAGCTATACACATCGACTTTAGGTGTCTGCTCTGTTACATTCTCTTCAATCAAAACTGATGCTCTAGGAATTTCTGGAGCAGTATATATCTCAGCTCCAGGAGCAGCTGAGATAGAGAATCGTGCAAGATTTGCAGCACCAAAATCAGATAGTTTTCCTCTCCAAGTTTTGGACAGCTCTTCCAAGAGAACATTGGCACTACTAACATCACGATGAAGTATAGGTTCCCTTTGGGTGTGTAGATAATGAAGAGCAGAGGCAACATCGTTCATAATACGAAGCTTGGCACGGTTATCTAGTTTAGTTGGAGGTTTGTATAAAGCATTTCTTAATGACATAGTCATCAACTCAGTGATTATTAGGGGACATTCTGTTGGGTGATCAAATACTACAGCCATAAACAAAAGGAGGTGAGGATGACGTACTTTAGCCATCAGACCAACTTCACGTCGTAACAGCTCAATATAGTGATTTGATAAAATATTAGGATGAAGCATTTTTACTGCTACTTTTTGCTCATGAAAATATCCCACATTGACTGTAGCAAAAGCACCTCTGCCTAATTCTGTTCCTGTGATAGTAATGTCTTTATAACTGACCTCCCAAAATGATATGTCTTGCGACGCCAAGATCTCCTTTCGATGAGCCTCCTCTCTTTCTTCCATGAACAAAACAGCACTTTGTCTTTCTTGTTTCAATTGGACATTTTCTACTTCTAATTCATTTATTCTCATTTTGTTACGAGTCATAGCAAACTCATTCTCTTTTTCTTGTTGTTCAAGTCTCTCCTTCCATAATTTCAAATCTCCTTCTAATTTTAATTTCTCCTCGGCTCTCTCCTTCCATAATTTCAAATCTTTTTCTAATTTTAATTTCTCCTTCTCCATTTCAGTGATAATTGACTCATTCAATGTGACCTTCTTTTGAAGATCATTGCGTTCATCAGCTAACATAGTCAGTTCTGTTGTTTTAGTTACTAAAGCAGTTTTTAGTGCTTTAATTTGTTCTTCTATTTCTTGCTGTTGATAATTTGATGATACATTCTCTCCTGATTTCACTGAAGATATGGTATGTAACTACCAAAAATAAATACCAAAAGTGAATTATTATAATTGAAAAATAAATGAATAAACAAATGGATGGATAGAACAAAAGAAATATTACATTACAAAAGATCATACTCTTAGACGAGGAGCAGCATTGCCGACCATGTCACGAGCCTCGTCTTCAGATTCTTCCTCATTTAGAATTAAACTCTTTAAGATGGCTGTTTTAAGAACATCTTTTGATGACCTTCTAATCTACAACATAAATACAATTAATAATATATATATATATATATATATATATATATATATATATATACATATAATATTATGTATATTATGTACATGTATATTACTGCATTAAACATTAAAAAGCAGAGTACAGTATATTGCAGTATTATTAAAATTAGATTATTGAATAGAAATCTATTTGCATTTATAATAACTTTAAACAAAATGGTAAATTAAAAATCATCCTATAATTATTTTAGAAGATATTAACTTCACAGTGAATAGTATAATTAACAGTCTGTGGAAGACTATTACCTATAAATGATATAGAATAGCTAGTAAGCATTATCAGTCATACCCAATATTGTAGTGCTTGTGGTTAAAGTTAATGAAATTCATTGGATGCTATGCTATATGTGTTGGTGATATGTGGCTTATTGTTGCTTTCAATTATCAAATACAACAAATAGAATAAAAAGAAATGAGTGGATATACAAATATATGAGTGTCTATAACCCAAGGGTGTTATATCTTTTACAAAATCCTGAGTTGGTAGGTTTATATAATGCATATACATCAATAAACCATGATAATATGATATAATTTTTCATGAGATTCATATTAGCCTGTCATTATTGCTCAATAAAATAGCACATAGCTGTTGAACTACAGTCTTTTAAATTCTTAGGTTGACAGGTTTATAATGCTTATAGGCCCATCAATAATGACAGAAATGATAAAGCTTATCATCAGGTCAGTAAAAAACTAGAGCTGTTTAAGTTGTCAGCACAATATTTTCAAATATTAACTTGCTATGAAGTCTATATATAGAACCAAGTCAACCAACACTCCTGTTCAAAATGTATGGCTATGAATTTTATTATGTGTATATATATATATATATATATATATATAGGAATACCTGGCATGTTGTGTGTGCCAAGCAGTAAAACTCAACACAAAACAAACAGATCATATATTTCTAGTGATATTAAAGAAATCTTCTATAGTAAGTAAGTACTACTTACAATATCATCAATTTGTTCAATGGTACAGTCATTAGCAACTGTCAAATAAGTTACTCCAAAACGATGTCTTTTCCAGTCCAATTTTGTAAGATCTTTTCCTTTCTGTTCCCACAAGTAAACTATATGAAAAATAGAAAACATTGAAAGTCAATTGTTTTGACAGTAGTAGTACAGCTCCTTAATACTGTTTACATTAGGATATCTCCAATACATGTTAGGGAAGATTTTATAACATGTAGAGTAAGTGTACAAATGTGTAGTATAAAAGATTGAGTGACTAGACTATTATATGGTTACTGTATACAAATGATATCTATTGAGGACTTGTTGTCTTAATATACATGTAGTACTAGTCAGTGGTAAGTGAGAACCTTCAAAGCTATACTATTAGAAGACATTCTACAATGTGTATTAATGAAGTGATAACTAGTATATTATAGAGTAGGTCCATTTCAAGTTTACTAAAATGTTAAAGTCATTGGTAATACTGGACATGTATGGTTAACTTCTATTGGTACATAATTCAACATAACTTGTCTTTATTCCATTCATTAATATGACATCATATGTACTACACAATAGGTGTTAAACTAGTACTGGACCTATTGACCTAATGTGTTGGTAGTGACACAATAATAATATATCATCAACAGGGTTTCATTTAGGGGGGGGCGGGAGGGGGCATTTGCCCCCCCTTGCCAGAGTCTTGCCCCCCCTTGGACATTAGGTTAGCCTTTTTTTAAAGGGGTAATTGGATGTAATGAATACAGAACTGAAACTCAACACAAGGAATATACAGCATAAGATAACCTTAGGCTAAACACAAGAAGAATATACAGTTTTTAACCTAAACAGCTATTCTTCTACTCTTTCTATTCTATGTCATTTGAAAACCACAAATAGTCTGAAAATGTGCCAGAAGCAATCTCAGAGGGTCTAAAATTCAAAAATTTTCTGGGGCACATGCCTCCAGACTTCCCTAGAGGGCACACTGTCGCACGCAGTCCCTTCGCCCCCCTAAATTTTCTCTAAGTATTATTTTGCCCCCCCTTGTCCATTTTTCTAAATGAAACCCTGATCAATAAACACAATAGAAATATGCAAAGTATATAGTTGGTAACTATCCTGTTGTCATTAGTCAGTTTATTTATTTATCAATACATCAATCATCCATACAAATGATGTCATCCATTTATTTGTGAGTCCATCACATTATCTATCCATATCTCCCATATAGTCATCCATTATCCCTCTATTTGTCTACAATACAGTATTCATTGAGTTTTCTCTTACCAGAGATAATATTACGTCCATTTGGTTCGACTATACCACTAGCAGGGTTAGCAGCATAACACTCTGCAGCTGTGCATCTCATTTTAAAACCTACCCTACGTAGAGTAGGGTTAGTGAGTGTTAAAAGACAAACTTTTCGCTCATCAAAGGGAGCTATTGAAAACAAAATAAGTTAAAATGATAAGGTGTATTACAAAGCTATTATTAGGTTTGATTGCACTGATGGTATTGCCATACTTTAATAGGGAAAAGATTAATGCTACATTCTAGACTCTACTTTATATCATAAGTTGAGAATATGGCATCAATATTATGGCTGGTATTCTCAATAGTGACCTAATTCTAGTACACAGTATAATTTTGCATTTAACTAAGTTAAATAAAAAACAAATATCATTATTTACAAACTTATCTCTATAGACATTATAAACAGTCCATTTAAAATGGATAACACATAAGCTACTCTATATTTTGTTTCATATATAATAATATGTAACACACACACACATACATAATAATATATTATATAGCAATTCTACGACTGCATTTGGTACAATCTACAGTTCGCTAACTTTTAGCACTATTCCTACTGACCTCTAAATAAGAGAAATTCTGGAGGATCTAATTTCAAGAGAGGAGATCGCGGTACAACAGGTGGAGGATTACCAGCCATGACCTTACAATTAGTGAGAGATGTCAGAAGCAGAAGCTCCACCCCCACCACTCAAGTATACGGAATTACGTTTTGTTTCTTCCGTTTCATTTTTGCAGAAATTTCAGAACGTTTCCGTTCACGTCTGTAAATTATAAACGATAACAAAATTATCCAAAAAGTCACTCAAAATCTGAAAACAAGCAGAAGAAAAACACACAAACTACATAGTTATTTATTTCTGACTGCCACTACTACCAGCAGAGCTATCACGAGACAACAGCTGTACTAAGACAGGATGTTTCCAAAGTTCAAATGCAATCTCTTGAGACTCGAGTCCTAAATTAGACACAATTTCATACAAAAACTGTTCATCGACTTCATCACAATTCGTAAGAAGCAGCTGCAAAAATCGACGTGTTGGAATAAAGACCCCATTAGAAAGATACTGGACAAAGACAGATGGTTCTAAACACATATATCCCATACATACAAAAAGAGTGGCAAACCCAGATGGAGCAGGAATCCCAAGTTCCATATGTGCCATATAGTACGACTCCAACAACTCAAACAATATCTGTTCCTCCATAGAAGCTTGACGATGAATTGACATCTGGAGAGGATGGGTCTCGTTAGTAAACTTCATTGACTGCCATATAATATGTAATAAAATGCGTGAAACCCTTTGCAGTTCAGACCAGTAGTCCTCACAGTTTTTGTACATTCGTGTAATTGAGTTTTTTACATGAAGTACCAATTTAGAGGACATAACTTGTACCAAGCGATCGTGTAAAAGATTAGAGTGAAGCACTATTGTATTGTCAAGGTCTTCGTCTGGCAAAAGGAATGGCAATGACCCAATGTGACCTGTAGACTGTCCATGACGTCCACTTCTTGGAGAATGAATCAAATCTTTCAGTTTGTTGACAAAGATTCCACTCTTTGTCAAAGTTGGACTGGCCTCATGGGAGGCGAGTTTGTCTTTTTTAGAGATGCGCTTTTTAATATTAGCTGGTAGAGCTGGCGTGCTCAAAGCGAGAGCTCTCACTTGCATAGCTAAATCTTCCAAATTCATTCTCCTATAGATAGAAGGCTGACTAAGAACAGCACTAAAACAAAGATGGTCAAAAGACTCAACTGGATTGGACACATATGTGAACAGCTGATCTGAGGTAGCTGATACAAGTTTTTGATCAGATTGGACCAGGAGCTGTTTGACAAAGTTGGGCATTTCGGTACACCGTAAAATAGTATACTTAGTACCATCAGGGTCTTTGTAAATGCCACCTCGATATGTTAGACTATTGGTAAATGGAAGATGCCTGGCTAACAAGGCAGGGCTTTCTGGATGAACATTGGCATAACTTAAAGCGAGAATAAATTCCTGAAAAATACGACAATCAGCTAAAGAAAATGGAGTCTGACAGATACGTTCAATCATTTGTAATGCCACAGAGTACTGTCTTATACCAATTATAGTAATATGCAATAAAGTAAGATGAAGCTCAGGATCAGATGTAGCCGTAAAGAGAGACAAAATGGCTAACGGCTCTAAACGACAAGAATAAAAACATGAGCTGTATGAATCATACACTGGTGAGGAGACATCACTTTTAATCCCTAAGGAAACAGCTGTAGTCAATACCCGCCGTCCATGTTGAGAGTTCATATCTTGTACCTCTGGCAACATGGGTGAATGGTTTCCTTTAAGTATAAGGTGATGACAGGGATCAGTGTGGATACTAATGTTTAAGAGATGAAACATTACACCAGGTACATATGCTAGGATAAAATTCCCTAGTAGCATGAACTGAATGTGATGACCGCCTTCTTTAGCCTCTGTTAATAGGACCTCTCCATCAATCACATGACCATTATGTAATATATAGACAGAATATTCCAGTTTGGGCTCTGTTCTATGAGAACTTTGCGAGTGATGGTGTTGACTGGTTGGAATAGGAGAACCATTTTTGTGTTGTAAGCAGACACACCAGATTCCTTCTTTGTTGTGTAGTACCTATGAGTATGAGAGAGAGAGAGAGAGGGGGGGGGAGGAGGGAGGGAGGGAGAGAGAAATGCATATAATACATCATCATTCTATTAAGACAAATGCTTATGAAAATATCAACACAATCAGTTATTAACATACCTTCATATTGAGCTCATGAACAGGTAGAGAGAAGGCCAGTGGAGACATGTAATAGTTGGCTGACTCAGTATAATGATTATGATGAAATGGAATAGGCAATGCCACTGTAAGGATGACCTTTTGCTCTCCACCTATAAAGGATACAACATGAAGAATGACAGAACTATCAGCAACATTGCCTTTCCCAGGACGCTTTGTTTGAGTGGGTGTAGACCCAAAACGAGCATAACAAAGCCATTGTAGTTCAGGGTCCCATTGGTACCAGGGACACTCTTCAACAATGATATCTTGTGATGGTTGAGAGATCACTGTGTAACCTTTATCAATGGGCTCTAATTGAAATGAATACAGGCATATCCAGTTGTCTGGTATGATGATTAACAGGCTACTTTTCTGAGTCGGCTTAGCATGACGTCTATGAGAACTTTGTGCCGCTTGGACAAATTGGAGTTTACGAAAATCTGTACTGCACAAATTTAATGAGAAAACACGATTACAAGGATTGATTTCTGCTACAAAGGTATCATAATTTACTCCAACAGTTAGTTTTTCACATACTGTAAAGGCTAATAGAGATCTAAAAGAGTCAACTGATGCTCCACTTATCTCCACACGATGCTCGTGTACGAAAAGTGTACGATAGCTTGGACTAGAGGGATGATAAATGCCAATGTGAGTTACTATCTTTTCAGACAACGCACTGATGGGAGCGTCCCATACAATTAACATACTACCATCACCCTCTTGACCAATGATATGAGCTGATTGACTCACTAACTCATCAATTTGGTTATTATGTGTCATCATGTGTTCTTGTATGAATCGATGAAAATTAAACATTGGCTGAAAAGTTAACAATGATGTCTCCTCTCCATCTGATATATTTGTAGATTTTTGGGTAGTAGTAGTCTTACGTGAGATCTCCACAGCTTTGGAGTCTATTTGAGCCATTACTAAAAATAAAGACAATAGTCGGTGTGGTCATTTTGTAAACATAATCTAAGCTAAATTATAGTAATATGTTTATAGATTTAAATCTTGTACATCGCTAATATTAACATATTTATTAGTTCTATTTCACTTACTGTCTTCGACTCGATGCTGATGCTGCTCGCCACACCCAATCACTTGCTACACTACCACGCCCAATTATATTAAGGAAATGAGTGAATAATAATAATAATAATAATAATAATAATAATTATTATTATTATTATTATTATTATTATTATTATTATTATTATTATTATTATTAATGTAGCTTTGATAATGTAAACATTTCAATTAAAAAAATCATTATTAATTGAAGTACCTACATGTAGAAATAATGCTGAACGATTGCTAAGGTAAGTGACCAATGCTCAGATTTAAAAATTCTGAAGGTATTATGTCTTTAATCAATGTGGGTATGGTTTCATTCACTAATGAGAGCATTTTAAATTTAACCAGCTTGTTACTATGACAACTGTTGCTATGGTAACCCTATCTAGGCTCACTATTCAACAGGAGCTGTAGCACAGTCCTTTTGGCTTTTCATCTATAATATCTGTTCCAGTAACAGAGAATGAAGCTGGTAAATAGAAGACTAGTACACTGTATATACATGTACATCATTACATGTAACCAACTGTAGCCATTAATGAGTGAATTGTGTATATATTACTGGCTATAGTGCCGGTAATCAAATGCCGTACTTTAATGTGAAATCAATACATTTAGGTTCAAATGTAGACTGAGTCAATGTAGACTGGGACTGCCCACATTTGTATATACATACTTCAGACTGAGACCTATAACTAGTATAGACTTTTCAGACTGAGACCTATAACTAGTATAGACTTTTCAGACTGAGACCTATAACTAATATAGACTTTTCAGACTGTGTCTTTTCTATAGCTTCAAAGAGTAGACAGAGTTATAGCTCAGAGACTGAGGATGAATTAAGACCATTTATGTTAGAGGAGAAAGTAAGAGAGTTACAGAATGCATTACAGAATGAAAGAAGTCGAACTAGTTGACTGATGAAAGCCATTGAACAAAGAATGCAACAAAGGTACTACTGATATACAACAGTAACAACTTCATGTACTAAATACTACAATACATTGTATGCTGTATTTTCAAGTACTATAATTATTCATCGTGTATAATATGTTGTTGTAGCTTAACCTCCTCTCTTTTTCTTGTTCAGTTATGATCACTCTGATATTGAGAGTGAAGTTGTTCATCAAGATAAAAGAGAGGACAGTCTCACATTAGATGAGTGTAAAAAGTTATACAGGATTTAAGGGTTAAAAATGAGTGGGAGACTCACAAGGTATAGTAGGAAAAATGTTTCTGACATTCTTATGTCCATTGATAGGTCTGTTTATTCATCCATTGATTTATCCATGAATCCATTCGTAGCTTTTCATTCATCTATTTCTATACATATAATGTGACTCATTCAAGTTTGGTCATTCTTTTATTTGGTCCTCTAATTAAATTAATTAAAAGGTGATCTTTAAGACTTGTTATTCTTAGATAAATGGACACCAGATGCTTATCTCATAGCCAGAGCCTATGTATCTGATGACTTTGAGAGAGATCACTTTACCAATAATGAAAGGTACACATGAGTGACTGTGTTTCTTAATATGTGTGTGTGTCATTTATTTAACTCTAGGTGTAGACTGCCAAAACTGGTACAGCACAATGATAAAGTATAAGTGAATATATTAAGTACTTTTGATTCCAAATAGCTATTCCAATTTTGTTATGAACAATGTCAAAAACTACCAAATACAAAATTTATATTATTGGTTGATTTCCATTCAGAATTGGTTAAAAATCTGTAAATAATAAATTTAGACAGTTTTAATTTTACTAGTACTAAACAAATAATAAATAACTTTAGAAGTATAAAATAATTAATGCTTTTATGATTATGTTTGTTCTTCTCCATTAGTAAAGACAAGACATATCGTTGTCTTCATAAGAGTGTTCAGCTTCTAGCTCTAACACCACGCCTACCTAATCCAGTATCAGAATGAGATAAATGAGCTCTATCACTACAAATAACTAGATTAGGTATATTGAAAAAAGACCATTTGAATTTTATGTTGCGTAATATTTTTTCTTCAATATAGAATTTCAGTGCTATAAACACATTTGTAGCAATAAAGGGATGAGAGTTTATAAGTAATACATATTATTAGAATCATATATCTGTCTACATGTATTTAAATGTATTCTAGGAAACCAGTAATTCTTTCCTTAACAACTTCAACAAGCCCTGAGCTAGGTAGCTAGCAATAGTCAATGAATTATCAGAAACTGTTACTAGTATAGGTTAAAGTGTTGTGTGTTCTAATACTCTTACAGGATATCAACAATCTGGACGATATCCATACAGATCAGAGAGACTACATTAATCACTGTCAACTTTCAACTCAAAGATCTTACTCTGTACATATATAGTAAACTAAGTGACACTTGATTCTCATATAACACAGTAACATGTTTAAATGGCAAACCTACAGTTTTCATTCATGGCTAAAATTTATAAAACGTAAAGTTTGTCGGTAAAATTAAAACTGTAATGCGTCCATTAAAAGATGATATATTTAAAATGTAGAATTTTTTAAAGCTAGCACTGACAGATCTGGGTTCATTTAGCTAGTAGGCTACACTATGATAGCTGTCTCCTTCATTCATACACTAGTTTCACTAATTCATAACATATACAAATATACACACATATTGTTATAGAAAAAGCCTGAGACCACTACTGTCTAGTTTGGAAGTTTCTGATAGAAATATATTATACCTTTTATTGTATATAGACATTGCTATATTTCTTTCTACTAACAACTTGTAGAATGTTAAAAATACTTGTATAATTATTTTGAAGATTTTAATTAGTTGTTAATCAAATCACAAAAAAAATCAATTAATGTTGGTCACGCGTGTAGTTATTTCCCGCCAAATTTGTCACGAGTTTGTATCGACTGGTTGTCAAATTGAAGCATGACGAGATTTCATGATAATATAAAAGGACTACTCCATTTTGCCTATTTTTATTATCAGGTGAGTTATCTCTCCATCCATCCATCTCTCATCTATTCTGCAGTTGTTACAAATAACTCTCTCTTTCTCTGTCTATGTTCTCTAGGATTCACCTCATTGATGGATCATCTCGTACTTCGTTGGATCAACTCGCCTCATCGTTGGATAACCTCTCGTCGCTGGATCATCTTTTTTATTTTAGTTATGTCATCTTTATCTGTTTTTTTTTTCTTTTTTGTTCTTTAACTTTTATTTTATTTTTTAATTTTTGTCAATTGATTTTTGAATTTAAAAAAAATCTTCTCTCTTCGTTTCTACAGGACTCAACTGTTCTTTTCTTGTGTTCTCTGATGTTCTTGACTGTTCTTCTCTGGTGTTTTCTGATGTTCTTGACTGTTCTTCTCTGATGTTCTTGACTGTTCTTCTCTGACGTTCTCTGGATGTAAAAGATGAGTCGCTCTCCTGCTTGGTCTCTTCTGTCTTCCTTCAAGCCTTCTTTCCTCTTCTTTTAATTTTTTTTTAAATTTTATTTTGGGCTATTCAGTCCATACACTATACACACACTCATACAAATCCTGTTAATTATCTCCTCCCTGCCGCCTGGCGGCCTAAAAAAAAATTTTTTAATATCCTAGGCCGCCAGGTGGCGGGGAGGAGCTCTGATCTTCTAGGGTGCGTGTGTGTGTGCTGTGTATGTGTGTGTGTTGATGGCCCCTTTTCACTTCCTCTGTCTCTCTTCACTCTCTCTCTATCCATTCATTGTCTCCACCAGTTTAGTTACTTTTTTCTTTCCTTGCAGGAGCAGCACTGTTGAAGAAGGTGAGCTCTCTATCCATCCATTCATCCATCTTTAGCAATCCAGTTGTTATAACTAACTCTCTCTTTCTTTCTCTATGTTCTCTACTTGTGGAGTGACTGGACTCTTGGGGACTTTCAACTACTGAAACTGTCTTATTTTAAGTTATTCTTTGTTTTCTTTTGTTCTAATTTTTTTCTTTTTTTTATTGTAATTTTTTCATGTTTGAAGTAGTTTGTTAGTATATTGTTGTTAATTTATTATATTGAACTTCTTAAAAAAACATTTTTCACTAAAACTTGTTCAAGTCAATTATCTTAATTTCACTTATAGTAAGTTGATCACTAATCACCAACTTGGAAATTTCGAAAAGTGACATTCTAGATTTAATATAACTTTGTAAATTGAAGTAATTTAGAATTTAATTTTTTATCTTTACTAAACAACTACAGTCATACTGAATTTTTACTAATCTTTTGTATTACACATAATCATCATACTAATTTAACATTTCTTTAGATCATATTATCATTAATATTTTTAACAAAAAGCTAAATTATTTAATTAAAAATCTTTTTTTTTAATAATTAATTTAAGACCTATTAAGCTATTCTTGTAAGCGTTTTGCTGTACGCGTGCTCCTGCTGCTATATTTTCCCGCCATAATGACAGGTCACGCGTTTGGTGTTCCTCGCTAGTAATCTCGCTAGTAGTCACAGTTCTCTGGAGACCTTCTTTCATTGGACTCTTTACCTAATTGAAATTTTAATTTCTGTTTCAGTGTTAATTTTAATCAAGTTCTTTTTAGAGTATTATTCTGGCTTAAGCTTTATTAACCATTCAGTACTCTCACAAGATATCAAGAAACTGGATGAGATCCATACAGATCAGAGAGAGTGAACAATTGCTGTCACCTTCTAACACAAAGATCTTCCTCTCTGTATTATAAGTGCTACTACTTGATAATATATACTAGTAGCCTGCTGGTGATATAGTCACAATTCTCCGGAGACCTTCTTTTATTAGACTCTTAGCAGTATATTCATTCCAACCTCATCTCTATCTTCTGCTGTAATATATGCACATTTCACTTTAATGTTTGGGTTTGAAAAATTTGGGTTGACCTTCATTGTTGAGCAGTAGCTCCCAGTTCACCAGATACCACAGCCTGACTTATTGTCTCCCAGATCTGATCAATACAAGAGATGTTGTTTGGATAACTTTCTCTGGCTAATGGATGTCTTAAGAATTTTTTTCTTTTCATTTTGTTGGTGTTAATTTTTTCTGAAAGTTTTAGCATGATTTAGTTAATTGTATAGTTCTTTAAATTCTTAATTTACCGATTATTAGATTGTAAATATTTTTTAATTTGTCCATTGTACTTTCTTCATTAATTTTTACTAATTTCACTGAAACGTGATTTTGTCAATTGTATTTTTAAAAATCTTTTCAAAGATTTCAAGGACTGTGAAGTGTATAAGATTTCAGTCGCACGTAAGACACTTCGAATCTCACCTCGAGTGTTAAGCTTGAACCACACCTACTTTAATAAGTTGGAAATGGCTCCAGTTCTATTCCCTCATGGCTTTTAGTTGGAGACAGATACTCCTATTACCTAAGCATTTTCGATCAGTGACAGCTTTAAACAGTAAGTATATATTATTTGGAAATGTACGTACGTTATATCGAGGACTCTTAATTTTTTTATTTAGAACTATCAACAAGTGTTCATCAGTATGATTATGATTTGTTAGTCGTTGGTGGAGGATCTGGTGGTTTAGCATGCGCAAAGGAAGGTAAATTAAAACTCAATAAAATTAACAACAAATATAGTAGCACTTCTCTCAGGACAGTGGTGGTAGCTTCACAAGCCAAGCCCTTACTAGCTTCTTTGATAAATCTACCAGAGGAAAAGATGTTAGTAGTAGTTATAGTAGGTCTGGAAATGAGATTGCAACTCCTATGAGTAAATAAAGGATCTGATTGATACTTTTCCTTGTCCAAAGAATGGTGCTAATATCATTAATAACTAATTACAATGGAAGATTTGGGAGCTTAGCTTTGCACATTGAATGAATTAAAGTATTAGTAATATTTGAGTGTCGCTAACGGATACCATACTTTAATGAGAAAATTATACTAAACATTAGACCTTAAACCTTATAAATCTTAGTATAAATAGGTTATAAAATATTTAATTAGCATTAAGCCACACCTTCTAAAACTACACTTGTGTGTAGTGGACCTAGTTGTTATATTGGAGAAGATTTTTTAATAAATTTCTGCTACACAATACAAAGGGCATATATGTAGTAAAAGTTAACAAAAATATTCTTGCTTTAAATAAAGAAAGTGTTATAATTCTTTACTATATTACACGTGACAAACATATGTTTGTTTGTTTATAAAACATAGTTTTAGGAGATATATTTTTGTTATTATGTTAATTAAATATTATAACATTTAACATTTAGACTGAGTCACTGCTATCCTGTGTTTTCATAATATGATTGTGTTTATAGTATTTGATGTAATGAAGAGAAGTGAACTAACAGCTTTGTAAGTGAAGACTAAAGACTTTGTAATTTAACATAAAACTAAGGAACAATCATCTTGTTATCAAGCAGGCAGTAACATGGCCTACGTAGAGATTTCCCTGATTGTCAATTGCATGCTGT
Organism: Xestospongia bergquistia; assembly: GCA_963965975.1. NCBI lineage: Eukaryota > Metazoa > Porifera > Demospongiae > Haplosclerida > Petrosiidae > Xestospongia > Xestospongia bergquistia. The sequence continues at coordinate 7,978,759 of OZ014412.1, read as the reverse complement.
AAATACTAAATGACTCATTATAACTTTTAATTATATATTGTTTTATAACAGCAATACCTAATTAATGGTTGAGTCACAAGCTTAGTTAATTTTGAAAACGGTCATGATAAAATTTTGAAAGCTATTTCTTTCTTCTTTGTACTTGATGATAATGGAACATTTTAGCAACCATTTATACAGAGACAATACAGAATACTGAAATACAATACAGACGGAATCAAGTCATTATGTAGTCATTATGGCAACATGATTTGGTTCTTTACTTACTTCAACACCATTTTCATGAATCATGTAATAGAATGTGATATATAATATTGTAATTAGGATTTTCTGAGGAAATCTGATCAGTGATGTAAGAAGACTATTATTTCATCTTTCATCTTGACCTATTGTACTAACATCTTGAATGTCTTAGCATATAATTCTATATAGTTAACATTATCGCTATTACATGTAACCATCCTACCATCTTTGTATTCTTAATATTAGACTGACATCACTCAATCCCTACATTAACAGAGTATATCAATTTTTCAGAAAAATCACTTGTAAATAATGTTCTTTTCACTTACAATTTCTCTATTTTTATTTATGTAGCTGCCTCTTTTGGGAGGAAAGTTGCTCTACTCGACTTTGTCCCACCTTCTCCTCAAGGTAAATCCATAACATGAAAACACTCACTCATTGTAAGCTTAAAATCATCTGAGACACTTTTGTTGTTGTAACTCTTTATTATATTATAGTGGAATAAGATTTGTTAAAAGTTTTGCACCATGCTAATAATTATTGTATTCGTTTCTAAATCAATAACTTTAACTGACTAAAGATTATTTATCATTAAATGTTCCTCTTATACTACATTTATGCTGAACATAACTGGTATAACTAGTATAACTGGTATGACTGGTATAATAATAATATAACTAGTATAATTGGTATGACATACTACATTGGACTTTCTTTTTAGTTCTCTATTCTATAAAAGAAAATAGTCATAAGAAACCATTATTTGTGTTGTTTGTTTGTCATTTTCTTCAAGTACTACTTAAATGGTTCACTTACTATGACTCTGTCATTAATTGAGAGTAATTTTAGTAATTACTATCATATTAATAATATATTTAATTGTTTAGTTCAAATTTGATTTGGTTTGTGAATCATACAATCTTTTAATAACACTAAATTTAGTATAAATAATACTCTAGTCTGTTCTTGTGTCTATATGAGCACTTAAATATTAGTAAATTTATATATTATATTTTCTTTGTGCAGTTTTAAAATAGACCTTTATAAATGTTTCTCTTAGATACAATATATTGTAAAATTTCTAATTTATTTACTGATATTATATCATTATCAGGTACTACTTGGGGTTTAGGAGGAACTTGTGTTAATGTGGGCTGTATTCCAAAGAAATTAATGCATCAAGCAGCACTGTTAGGTAGAGCTATAAAGGTAAAAGATTAAACAGTTACCAATAATGTCTCCAGCAGTTTTATTGTGCCACATCTGCAATATAATTATTGTTGATGTATTGAGCTTTTAAATGATGTTCCTTCAAATGTTCTCTCATCAATAAAATGTATATTTAAATTCTTACTTTGTATATATTTAATTAAAGTATTGTTTTCTATGTATAAAGGATTCCAAGAGTTATGGCTGGTCTACTGGTAATGAGGATGCTGAACATAACTGGTATGACTAGTATAACTGGTATAACTAGTATGACTAGTTTAACTGGTATGACCTGTATGACTGGTATAAATAGCATAACTGGAATAATTGATATTACTATTATGACTGAACTGGTTATCAGAATACCAGTTTTTTAAGTTGTTTGTGTAAATGACTATGGCTAGAACATCAGTTTTCATTTACTATTTATCCACATTTTGTAATCTCCACTAGGCAAACATTAGTGGAAGCTGTTCGGCATCACATCCTGTCTTTAAACTGGGGACATAGAGTACAATTAAAACAAAAGTGAGTGTACTATCTATTATACACATCTCTCTATTGAAATGAGGTAACTATTAGAAATACACAAACTGACTTTACCACTAATAATGCCATCAAAACAATTTTAAAATTATATTAAATTGTTTTAAAAGTGGTAGGAGTGTTGAGTGTAAATTGTAGGAGTGTTGAAATGAGAATAGCTTCAATGTATTAACACCTGTAATAGAATACATAAAATAAATGTCATATGTACCACATAGTCCAAAACAATTATAGAACTGTCTGGAAAACAAAATATGCCAGACGTTAAAACATGATACATATTTGTCTATAAATCATTCTTATACTATACATTGTTTCAAACAAAGACTCTCTGTTAACAGACGTACAATCAACTATTGTATAATATAAGTAACAAAGGGTTTGTAGTAACAATAACATTACTAGTGACCTAACGGAAATAACAGATGTTCCATTAATAACAATGTGAGACTGATAATATCTATTATGTGCATGTAATAACATTACTACACTAGACTAGTTGACTCGTGTAAATGTATATATGATATGTTTCTTTTAATGTATCAGAAATGTTGATTACTACAACGATTACGGTTCATTTGTTGACTCACATACAATTGAAACAATCAATGAAGATGGCAATAAAGTGAGTAGAAATGTGTTAAAAATGTTAATTTGTAGTCTTTAAATAAACAGAAATTTATCACTGGTGAAAATGTTGTCATAGCTGTCGGTGGACGACCTTTATACCCTAAGGATGTAAGACTTTTATTATTCAGTTTGAGAATGTGTTATGTTAATTGTAGATACCAGGAGCTAGAGAACATGGTATCAGTAGTGATGATTTGTTCTTCCTTCAACGAACTCCTGGAAAGATGTGAGCAACTTTTTATGGTAGCATTTCTTGTTGGTTACCAGATCTCTCTCTCTCACTCTCTCTCTCTCTCTCTCTCTCTCTCTCTCTCTTCTCCAGATTGGTTATTGGTGGTAGTTGTATCCTTTCATTAGACTATATAATTGATACTCAATACCTTAGCTATTATTAGATGTAGCATTAGAGTGTGCTGGTTTTCTTAATGGACTAGGTTTTCCAACAACACTTATGATACGTTCCCAACCACTAAAATCATTTGATGAGGTACATTATTCAATATATAATGAAATGTTGGACTTAATTGTTCTAAGTAATTAATGGAGTCTCCTCATTATAGAGTTAATACAGATTCCACTAAACTTCAATTTTTGTGCCCTTATTTTGATCAATTGTCATGTTGCATTTCAAAAGCTAATACAATATAATATAAATGTTAAACTACATGAATGGATTAAATGAATTGATGTATGGATTAACTCATATCCATTTATTCATCTGTTCATTCATCCATTCATCTTTGGGTACAATATAATCCATCCATTGACCCAGCTATCTATTCATCCACTACCTATATGTTGATCCTTTCAATATAATTATCTAAATGGAAATTGCTTTGTAGTGAGCATTAGACCACATCATTCTTGGCGTCATTATTACAATATCATATATCAATCTTTATCTGGTCAACATCTGTTTACTACCGTGTTCTTTAGCAGTTGATAGTAATCAGTAATATCCTTTTTAACATTATAACATTGATCTCATCCCATGACATCATAATGAAGTCATTACAAATACAATGTGTTTATCTGTTCAAATAAGGTATAATAAGATGTACATGTGTATGACTAGTTTTGGGACAAGCTTTTTTTGTCACTTGACATGTTTGGGTGTGTTCTGTTATATCTCAATGTTAAAATAATTATACACAACTTTTTATATTATTGTATCTCATATCTACTAATACTTATTAAATGTAATATATTATTGAGTCTTACAATTGGAAATACTGTTGATCTTAATTTATAGTAGGCACTATATATATATATATATATATATATATATATATATATATATGATATCATGTGATATGACCAATTTTAATATGTTTTTTGCTAATATTAATATTATTACTTATTGTAGGATTTAGCTGAATTGGTTGTAGATAATATGGAACGTGAAGGTGTACAAATTCTAAGACAATATGTCCCACTTAAAATTGAAGAATGTAACAATTTTAAAAAAGTGTCATATTACAACCTTCAGACACACGAAACCTACTCTGTAAGTAAATTCAATTTATTTTTTTATAATTTAATATATATACCTTGTACCAGAGTAGTGTATTTGTGTACATGTGTATGTGTAATGTGTTGTTGAGTGTCTTACTGTACATGGTGTCCTTACTATGTATGAAATGTTAAGTATGTTGGGTGGCTTGGTTGTGGTGTCTCCTTCCTTTTACCAAAAGAATGTTCTGGAGAGATTACGTTACATTAATTTACTACGTAGAAAATAAAATAAGATTAAGATCCCACACTCTGTTTAGCTCACACTCTGTTTACCTGTGTATGAGAACAAAAGTCTGGGATTAAAAATGGTAATTTAGCTTTAATTAAACTTGAAAAAAGATCCTCCTTTAATTAGCCTATTAATTAGCTGTCCAAATAAGGAAATTCACATTGGAACCATATAGCGAACTATTAAAACATGTTAGACTGTCTTTAGTATAAAGGTGCCATATAGGTGGAATAAAAGGTCACAATATGATACCAGTGTCATATTATAAAGGGTGTTCTTCATGCAATATGTCTTTTCTTCCTTACTTGTGTACTTAGTTGTTGTTTTTTATATCTCTACAGTCAATTTGGGATACAGTACTGTTTGCTACAGGTACAAACTACTCCATAATTCTTATCATTCCACTTACCAACCACACACATACACATACTATATGTTCATGTATTAATACAGGAAGAAGAGCGGCTACTGATGGCTTGAAACTTGACACTCTTGACGTTTGTATTCATGACTACTCTGGGAGAATTGTAGTAGATAAAGGAGACATGACTAGTCAACCTGATGTCTATGCGATTGGCGATGTAGCTTTGGTGTGTCACAAATAACACATGTACATGTCTATTGTGATGTAGTATGTGATAACAGCTATAGTGTATACTAATGGTTTAATTAATGACTCGTTAAGTCATTACTATTGGAGGAACATTAATTTGTATGTTATTATTTGTAAAGAAAAGTAATGAGAGTAGAGTATGGGCAATGGGATATTATAATAAAATGTCTTTAGTATTAGCATTTACTACAGTGTTTGTATATGTCTAGAATATGAGACTTATTTCAGATTGTTCTTTATAAGTTGGACTTAAATATCTCTATCTCATAACTCTCTGTCTCTGTCTGTCTTTGTCTCTCTCTCTCTCTCTCTCTCTCTCTCTCTCTCTCTCTCTCTCTCTCTCTCTCTCTCTCTCTCTCTCTCTCTCTCTCTCTCTCTCTCTCTCTCTCTCTCTCTCTCTCTCTCTCTCTCTCTCTCTCTCTCACTCACTCAATTCTCTATTCAGGGCAGACCTGAATTAACCCCTGTAGCTATTATGGCTGGCAAACTGTTAGCAAATAGACTCTTTAATAGATCAACTGAACTTATGAATTATAACATGGTAAGAATTAAATGAATGTCATAGTATTATGTAGCCATAGAATACATGACACAATGTTGTTTTAATCATAACAATGTATTATTGATTAGTCAAAATTGACATAATTATGATCTCAATTCGTACCCATAATTCAAGGGTTAAATCATTTACACCTAACTATTATCTAGTCTGTCCACAGACCACAGACTGAGAACATTGCTATTATGTAATCCAATTTGTTAGCATTTGATTTGATTGGGCAATGGATGTTATTAGTACAATGACTTGTGTAATATTATGACCTCTATCATTATTATTATCAATTTACTAATGAAATATATAAAAATAATAATAATATTAGTATTAATAATATTATTGTTAACTGTAATATCCTCGGTCAGGGAATTATCTTCATCCTTTAATATTAGTTTGAATATTTTGAGGAAATTCACTTAATATGTTTGATGGCCTACTCTGTGTTTATTTATTATTATTGTCATACTTAAGGGAGTTACTAAGAATGATTTGTTGGTTAAGAAGTACTACTAAGTAGTATTGAGGTTACTAGAAATGACAGGATGTTATTATATTGGTAGTCATAATAACGACACAGTTAAGGAATAAGTGGGTAGAAGTAGTAGTTTAAATGCTGAGTGTTTATTGACAATGAGGTAGTTTTGTGGGTGGATGCTGTATACATGCAGCAGGAAATGTTGGTAACAAGAGTTGATAAAGTTTGTCGATTTGCTAAATTTTAATGCTATTTTTTAATTCTGCAATTAGCGTTTTATTATAAATTTAACCTCATCTTTTAGAAACAATTTACCAAACTTTTCTTACCAAATGAAACTTCCATATGTTGTATATGTCATCAATAGAGGGTATATGTCATCAGTAGAGGAGAGGGTGTATGCCATCATGCATGTATATGTAATCAGGAGAGGGTATATGTCGTCAGTAGAGGAGAGGGTGTATGTCATCAGTAAATTGTATATGTCATCAGGAGAGGAGAGGGTGTATGTCATCAGTAGAGGGTATTTCTCATCAGTAGAAGGTGTATAATCTAATTAGTTTGTTTACATTAGTACTTCTTCTAATTGCCAAAATCAATCAATGGATCTTTCCCAATGTATTCAATACACAGGATGATTGTCTCGGCTAGTTTCTCAACATACTGTGTGTATAATAGTCTATTGTATTACATTATCAGTTGTACATGCACATGTACATGTACATCCTTTTTTGGATAGGGAGTTCCTGTAGTGGCTTCTTGACTTTGGCTGTAATTGTTGTTTCATAGGTTTCATAACCATTTTTAGGAATGAAACTTTGAAGTTTTGAATTATGTGCTTGAGACTGGACTAATAGGAGAACGAGAATAGGAGTTTGAATTTCTGAGATCCAATTCTATATCAGCTTGTGTCATGGCACTGCATATATAATATGTTATCCCTCTTCTTAAAGGACCCTATTGATAATATCAGTATTAAGAGTAGCATCTAATTAATATTTGCATGGAGTTCTAATTGACGCACTTTTATATGTTAGTGTCATGTGGTTGATTTCTATCTAATAAATCAATTAGTTTAATAGAAAATTCTAGTTTTGAAGAATGCAGTCTGTTAATACAGGATTAAGTGTAGTCAGTTAACACAGGATTGGTTAACACAGGATTGAGTCTAGTCAGTTAACACAGGATTGAGTCTAGTCTATGAACACAGGATTGAGCCTATTAGAGTCTAATCTATGAATAGAGGAATGAGTCCAATAAGAATGAAACCAGTTAATATTTAACCTGTACTAACAATTTGAATTGTAGTTAATTGCAGATCTATGGGTTTGGTATTTACTCTAGTTATAATTTAAAACATACAACATAGTAATATGACAACCTATATCATGTCTGTGTTGATACTGTGACTATTCAGAGAATACAAACTGTCTCTATCAAAAGCCAAACAAAGTCAAAAGAGGAGACATAGTAAATAATTTGGGGATTGTTTTAATTTACATTTCATCTGAATTTTCTCAGCCTACAAATTAGAGTACTCTAAATGAGATTTTCCCAACAATTATTCCCTCTCATGACCAAATAACTTTTTATCATTTGATGGTGTTATTGTTTTGTCACACCATTAATTAATAATACTCTAAATGTAATATGATATGCTTGCTACCTTAATACAATCAATTATTAATCCAATAAAAACTGGTTGTGAAAACCGGTTTGTTATCCGTGTATTTCTAGTTCAATATCGTTACAATATTGACTTTATCAAAACACTACTCACACTGGACTCTTCCAAATTACATCATACCTTTTTATCTGATGTTGGGTATTGTTAACAGTGTATCTAGGAATACCTGACTATATCATCTACACTCTCCCTGTTAATTTGATAGTGTTGTTTCTTTAAAATTGATAAGTTTATTCCTTTTATATAATTTCAGTTCCTACAACTGAAATAATTCAACTATTGTTGAGTAAATTTGTACACTTACATATACATGTCCATCCATCCATGACAATCCATTGTTACGAGCACTCTAAACATGTTTATTCTTGTTGCTGTCGTAAACATCATGTATTGTTAATACCACACCTTGTTGTTAAAAGGTCTCTATCCCACAAAGTATATATATACAATAATATAACAATAGATTTAAGCAAATATACTACTTAAAGTGTACATGTTATGGTCGTATGATACATTTGTTATGAATTAGTGGCACAGTCCTACACAGAGCAAAGGAACATAATAATGTTACTGCATTTTTGCTTAACAATGCATGGCTATTCTGTCTGTGTCTTTAGTAGCCACACACATCAATCAAATAATGAAAATACCTCTTTCCGTTCTTTGTTATGATATAAGATCATAAGTGCTTGAGTTGTCTGAATGAATAGATTATACAAGTTAAAAAAAACAGAAGTGATTAAAATATGTAAGCTATTGAGTTTTTACTTACCTATATATGTGCACTATTAATGTTATTATATTGTGTAGTATTAATGTTATCACTATTAATGTTATTATATTGTGTAGTATTAATGTTATCACTATTAATGTTATTATATTGTGTAGTATTAATGTTATCACTATTAATGTTATTATATTGTGTAGTATTAATGTTATCACTATTAATGTTATTATATTGTGTACTATTAATGTTATCACTATTAATGTTATTATATTGTGTAGTATTAGTGTTGCTATTACTATCATATTTATTTATATAATTAATTATCCAGCGTTATTTGTAGATATATTTTTAACTCTTTGGTCTCTGTTCTCAGGTTCCAACAACTGTGTTCACTCCATTAGAATATGGAGCAGTTGGTCTCTCTGAGAAACAGGCAATTGAGAAATATGGAGAAGATAACATTGAGGTAAATGAAGCCAATAAATGACAAGAAGCTCACGTAACTCAAGTTTTTATCACTTATATTCCATGTGGACATCCTTTTTGATATTTAATAAAGGAAATACTCATGTGCTACATCTCTATTTCCTTCTGTGATGGAGAGTAGGAGAGAGAGAGAGAGAGAGAGAGAGAGAGAGAGAATAGCTTATTGCAACATCCATTGTTGTGTAGTTGACCTACATTTCTAGAATTACATTCTCACATATTCAAATAGTATGAATTAGTGAAATGAGATATCCACATACAATGATATTAATAACAATAGTAAATATGATATATTTGAAGTGGTTGTCATAAGTTGTCCATTATAGAATGAAGCATATATGAAGTAAAGCATTGACTTAATGTAGTAAATGTTAACTGATAGTGTTATCATTTTAAATCAAATTAATCCTTTTATCTCTGTCTTCTATAGGTCTATCATGCTTTCTATAAACCGTTGGAGTTCTACCTACCAATGAGAGATGCAAAGCATTGTTATATTAAGGTATTACAATAGACAATGTTATATTATATACAGGGCTATTGACTATGGGATGTGTATACATATCTTACCATAGCAACAATTACCATGGTAATAATCACGTAACATGGCCATTACCATAGCAACAACAAGATAGGCTCCCAAGAATGTAGAGATTATATTGGGGCTTTAGATGACTACTGATTAACTTAGTTTCGATGTTCCATACACATTTGCTGAGAAGACAATGAGGTGGTTTTGAATTTTTTCTCTGTAATCCCACAAGTTAAATACATTGAATCTTCCTATCTTTTTCAATAGCCCTTTATTCTCCGATCAATTTATCCCAAAAGGATATCATACTTGACCTCATTAGGTTGTCAATAGCCCTTTATACCATATGGAGTTAAATGTCTCCTAATTACTTGTTTTATAGATGGTATGTGTCCAAGATATGGAGGGACAGAACTGTAATGAGAAGGTTGTGGGTTTGCATCTAACTGGACCAAATGCTGGAGAAATCATTCAAGGCTTTGCAGTTGCTCTGAGGTATGTGAGAATGGGAAGGAAGGAAGGAAGAAAGGAAGGAAGGAAGGAAGAATAATTCAAGTTCACTCACAAAATAAATAGATTTTTAATCATTAACCTGCATGCATATAAATTTAAATAAGATTATTTGATATTGCATAAGCTCAGGAACCATGGGAGCCATTGCTAAAATCATCCTATAGAGAGTCTACACATCACAACTCATAGCTAAAGTTTATAAAAGCTATTTGGTTTCTCCCCTTCTATTCCCAATTCATTATCTACAGTTTTGTAGTGTAATCTATTGCTAACTATCAACAATTTTGAAACTACAAAATTTTATCTGTCTTCTTTCCACTGCAATGTTTGTATTTAGTCACTCATGTACATAGATGGTACTTCCCCATGTATTGAACATTTCCCAGTAATTGTATGGTGTTTCTCATTGTTGACTTTTTTTGTGACCTCTCAAAGGCTTGTCTTAACAAGCTTACTTATGTATTAGAGAGGTTGCCTATTATCAGTAGGTGTGGCTGTGGTTTGGAACAGTGATTGTGGTAATTAAATTATGATTAATGCAGCTGTACAGATGTACACGTACGCATGTATTGTTGTACATGACATGTACATGTATAATGTTTTCCATATGCAAGTTTCATAGTTCAGTATACCTATGACTATGCAAGTACACATGCATATTACAATACACACTAGAATTCATCCCACACATTCAAAAACCTAACCATGTAAGCTGAGCTGAACCATAGAACATCTTATTCCCACAAGGGACATGGACCACAAGGCCATACCTACATTCAATGTGTGCATTAAAAGAAGTCAGAGACGTGCAAATTGCTTGGCAAAACCTGCTCTGTGAGTGATAAAGTATTTCCTGTGACATGAGGTTTCAGGCCACAAAGCTATGCATGAGGCCACTTGTAGGGGAGGGTGTTTGGAGTGGTGTGTGGTTTGTAGACTCCTTTTAATACCCTCCCTGTTTTAAGTGGCTTAAGTTCAGTTCATAGTTTTTGTAGTAGTAATCTGTAGATTATGTTCTTCCTTTCTTTTAAGTGGTGATGTCAGTGGTGTACACTTGTACAATGCTGCATGTATGTGTGTGTGTATATTGGGGTTTTTTCCCTGAAGTAATCTGAAAGGGTTATCACATTTCAGTAGAAATAACTGATAGAATATTTGTTCTTCTAATATTTTGTAATTTTTGTAATTTTTATGCTCTCCCTCTCTCTCTCTCTCTCTCTCTCTCTCTCTCTCTCTCTCTCTCTCTCTCTCTCTCCATCTATCTATCTATCTATCTATCTATCTCTATCTCTATCTCTATCTCTCTCCCCTGGTCTCCCTCCAGACATGGTATATCTGTCAAAGCTATACAAACTACAATTGGTATTCATCCTACTTCTGCAGAAGAAGTTGTTAAACTCCACATTACAAAGGCATCTGGAGAGGATCCAACAGTTACAGCTTGCTGAGGTTAACATGTCTGACTGGAGCATAGGAGGGTAAGTGTGGATGAGGCTAAAAATGAATACATAGTGACAAAATAGATAGCATAGATCCAGTCTGAAACCCATCATAGATAGACCCACCCAGCTTGAAAGCCATCAGTCAGGACATTTGTATTTGGTCCACTGTACAGTGAGAGGATACCTCTTATACTAAAATGTTTGTTTTGGTGTGAAGTCACTATAAACTGTTATATTGTTTATCATCTACATGTTTTGACACTTGAATGACTTCCAATCACTGACTGACATACTTACATCATACACATGAACAGTCATATTTCTACTTATCATTGTGGTTGTGTTCAGTAGAAACGACTGTATTTGGTGTTAAGTTTGTAGGATTCTGTTAACTACTACAAATTACCTATAAGTTACCCAATAGATTACCCAATAGATTACCCTATAGATCACCCAATAGATTACCCAATAGATTAGTAATCATTTGAACTACACTTCAAAAAAATACCCTGACTCTATATTGTATACATTACAAATTTAACACATTGATTAGACCTGTGGGTTTTCTTATGATGTCCTTTTAACATGATAGTACTGTATGCTATTAAGTATAACTACTTTCTATATTGTATAATCTCAACAGCTGGTAAGTACTATTCATTTATCACTATTCACACAAGCACATAATGGACACTATGAAACTTGATATGTCTTTACCACAATAATTCACTCATCCATTGTTCGGTCTTTGTGTGAAAGACCTTGTAAAGCAAAAGTACTCTACACCTGTTGCTATGGTAACCGGTCATTAGGTATTTGCAAAGGGTGTAGGATGTCGATTTGAGTCAAATAGCTGGCTCATAGTGCATTAAGCAAGAATGTTGGCAGCTGTTGACAGCTGTTACTATGGCAACTAAACGCTTTGATTGTGATAGTAACAAGAATTATAGTGGCTTCCAATTTAGACTGTTATTGATAAGTGTTAACATATTGTTTGCGTTGTTATTGATAGGAGAATAGATAGATAGAAGAATGGATTGATGGATGAATGGATCAACAAAAGGATGGATGCCAAAATGGATTGACTATTCATCCATCATTAATCTATACTAATTTTTCATTTGTCATTCTTCTTTAATTTATTCACACACGCCTATACAATGCATCCATTTGTTACATTATTTGTATACAAGCTCTAATGTACTAATTCAATCTATCAACCCATATAACACAGCTGCTACCTAATGTCATGCTATTTGTGTTGTTAGCTTCCACTAATTGATTTAATAATAATTTTATGGATTCTCTTTCCTGTCTCTGAAATGAAGCCAAATTTATTTTTTACATAAATGGTCATCTTTCCTTTTGTCCTTTTTAAAGCCTTTTAAAAACATGTACCTTACTACATGTAAACATTCACATGTAATATAATGTTAATGTATATTATGATGTACTGTACAGAATAGAGAATGTAACATTTCCACACACTAACAGATAATGTAATATATCTATATCACCTTTCTCAATTGAGATCAAAAAAATTGTCTTACAGTACATGTACCTGATTTCTTTTGTAAGATTAATTAATGCTGTGAAAATCCTCAAGAGAAATTAATTTATATCTTATTTAATGAGGTTTCCTAACATGAAGAGGCTTCACTGTGGTCAGATGATCACACATAATTTGTTTTTATATATATTCAAGTATACTGTCTGTAGCATGTACATGTACATGTACGTACATGTACATGTATGTACATGTACATGTCTGTATAAATTACAGATAATATCCCTGTCTAGATTTTAATTTTTTAAACAATCAGAGACAAAGAGTTGTGTGAAGTTTTGATAACAGCAAACAATGCAGAATTCCCTAGTGAGTTTAGTTTGTTTAACCGGTTTAATGAAATAAAATGTGACAACAATTTAATATTGGCTTACTCATCAGTCAAGGGTTTAAATTTTTGAAATGTTTTCCATTTTCTACAGTCTCAATTGGACTGTTGAGAATAGGATTTCGTGTTAAATTTATGTATGAATATAGCACTAAATTATGTAGGACAATAGCACTAAATTATGTGGGATTATTCATCTCCTCTACCAGTAGCATATTTATCTCCCAGTAAGATACCTATAGATCAGCTTACTGATTTGTAATTGAGAGATACTGATTTAATTATAACACCTCATTATTTTGTACTCAGAGAAAACTAGATAGTTTGTTACGAGTGAAGTATTTTCTGAGAAAGAACACTCTCTTAATATTCCCTCTGAAATCCGATCTGCTTGTTCATGACAGAATTCCATTCTGTTAACTCTCTGAAGTTGGAAGATCAAGTTTCATATGACTAATGATTTTAACATTACAATCACATGAGTACGGTCTAGAATGTCAAGGTCGAATGAACCTGGCTTACCAATACAGTCACAGAATGACATGGTTGGATCGGTTAGTATCTATCTAATGTGCCAAGAATGATAACACCCATTGTAACCTAGATTATATCATGCATCATAGTAGAGTACAATATACCTGGCTAGCCTTTTTTGTTCATGGTGGGACTCTTTTTATTAAATTATATATGTTTTGTCAGCTACAAATGATTTGAAATACCCCATCAAAGCATGCTTTTATATTGCATTCTCACTCTCACTTTTGACTGTACATTATTATGTAATAATTGATAACACATTATGATAGATTAGTTCTAGATGCATCTTATGAAGTCAAAGTATTGTATAATAACTTCCTTTAGTGTGGTATTTATGGTCCTTTTTCAGACATGGTACACTATTAGATCATCCCATTGATATTATATGTAAGTACTTTGATATGATACATTCAAGACAATACTCTTTGTTTATGATAGAACTATCTACGTCTTAACTTTGTTATATCTACTTGACTAAAAATACGCCTATTCTATTTTAAATTAATCTGATTGGACCATGGTCACATGATTAAAACTTTAAATCATGTGACCATAGTCCAATCAGATCATTCATATAGTTTAAGGTAATCAGTTGATTACATCACCCTCTATAGACTTTGATGCTATCTGTTAAAACCAAAAATAGACCAGCTATGCATTAAACCACCTGATGGGATAGGATTATAACTTTTTGGTTATTATTGTGTGTGTCTGAGGTCAATTAGTGTGGTAGCTAGCATTGTCGGTATATTCAACAGCTTGCTAGAGCAAGCAGGCTGGCCACTTATAACAACTCATTGTGGTCTTAAAATACACTAACACTGATAAAATGTCAAAGCACAAATCTCGTCTAAACTGTCAGGCTTATACTCAGCATTCTCTTTGATTGATAAGAGCAGTTGTTATCGACTTGTTCAGCTGCATGATAAAAGTAATGTAAGCTTTTAAGTAAACTGACAGACCTTTGGTTAATACCTCTCCACTCTTGACCACATCAAAATAAAGTTTTGTCATTCTTAAGGAGATTTAATCACCTCCAGAAGCTGACAATGCAGTAATTGTAGAAAGGATCTTTTTCAGAGGTTTCTCTATAGACCACTGTTAAGATAAGCTTAACTCAAAGGACAGCCTCTAGTAATCAATAATAATAACATTATGCGTCAGCTCTGCAATAAAGCCTTAAGAATTCTTTGGTTTTGAGCCAATAAACAGCTCAGCATTGTATGCAATCTAAGCACGCTTAAACAAGCCTATTGCAAAATCGTTGGGTGATCTGTTTGGCATCCAACCTTAGCAACCCCCATAAAACAGATGTGTACAATGTGCTTATAAAAATGACTACATTCTTTGCAGTAGTTAGTTAAGGTAACTAGAGTGTCTCCTTAGCAGTGTAATCTGTGGTGTGTTAATTTCAGGTTACAAATTTCAAACTCTTGTGATGTGGTCTGGAGTCTACTCCACGCAATACATCTTCATATCATATTTATGTAGTAATAATGAAAATATAACACAACACAAGATGAGACAGTCTGAAAGGCAACCTCTAATGGAGTCTTTACTATCGTACACTACAATCTATTAAAACGCCTGTTGATCAGCTGATGACTGATCAGAAACTGGCTTCTTAACTCTTTTGATGTATCCCCTTGAGTGTTAGTGTTTTGGTAAAGTCAGCAAAAGTTTGGACTATTAATATCTTAAAATGGTTTACACATTATGTGTGATGTAAGGATGTAAGGATGTGTACATATACACATAGACAAGGAGTGTGGTTGCCACAGTTATTATCTACAGGTGCTTATACCAACGTTGATATGACTTGGTAACAGTGAAAATTGGATTTCAATCTGTGGCTAGACATATGTAAGGATTCTTACTTGGTTCTTGTTCTGACGTATATATTCCATGAATTAGGTTTCAAAGCTGTTGTTTAATATTGTTGTATATCTCATACAAAGACGTATCATTACTGTAATCTAATTTTGTTTAATTGGTGAATCCATACATCAATATTTTAGTGGTATTCTTATTAATTTGTTTGACATTTGTAATTTTGGTGTCATTGATTTGGTCAGTAATGGATTTGGTAGAGTAATAACCCACTCCTTTCTAATCTACCGCCCTGACCTCAAATAAGTATCCTGGGAACCGCCAACATGAGTGGGCCACATTGTAGTATTGTTAATGTGTATTATGTAATTAAATCTCACCTATTAAGGAACCATTTTGTCTATTCCAATTAAGGGACATCTTCTTTTGTTAGAGCTACAAAAGATCTATCATAAACTGATGATGTAGCACCTTATAAAGGCTCTACTTTTCTCCATATATAGTATTAAAATTGTTTGATTAATGTACGAAGTGGTGCATATCTTTGTGATAATATCTGTCTGAACCCTCCTACACGTAGTATATGAAAATGCATTATATAAACCTGTTTGCTTAATTAAGCATAATAAAAATACATTTGTCACTTTTATTACACCTGCTCACTTCAAAATGACTGATATTGTTAATGATTTTCCTAGTAGTATTAGACTGTACCATAATTGCATTAACCGTATTTAATTTGATCACTAATATGTCTGTGTTGACCAGTCTATTATCTTGTGAGTCCTACAAGAATAATGTGTCTATCATAACTGTTATATTTCATAATCGGAATCATATATTATTCTAATTAGATTGAGGACCTATTTTTGTGTTTTTGTAACAACAAAGTA
The DNA here is from genome assembly GCA_963965975.1 of Xestospongia bergquistia. Lineage (NCBI taxonomy): Eukaryota > Metazoa > Porifera > Demospongiae > Haplosclerida > Petrosiidae > Xestospongia > Xestospongia bergquistia. The sequence goes on along the minus strand of OZ014412.1, from coordinate 7,962,198 downwards.
GGAGGACTTGTTCCTGTTTTTGTATGTGAATTGTTACATAATCTAAGACAACTCTCATATAGGTGTCTGTGATGTGTCATATATAAGTAAACAGGTTTGACTCACTTGCAATTTATTTCTAGTTTAATGCAGAAGTTATCATATCTAATCTATTTGCTACACTTTATGATAATTCCACTTAATTGTATCTGATCACTTAAGCTCTGGGTAGCTAGTAGTATAAATTAATAAACACCAATTGTGACCCACTTATTGTAGTGATCCACTTACCACAATGACTCACTTACCATAGTAACCTTTTAGGTAAGGTCAAGAGTAATAAGCAATAAGCTGATGAATGTCAATACTCACCATAGCAAGTTACACAAGATTAGTGAACTTTTGTACTTAGCACGGTGACCTAACCTGTTAGCTTTTAACAGCCAGAAAGTAGTTGCTGTTTAAAAATTTTTTGAACTATTGAGCAAATGATTAAGTAACACTAACAACTTTTTACTTTGCAAAATAAATACTTATTTTTTGCTTTAAAATTCCATCAAAATTTAAGTTATCATGTTACTAACTATTACAAAAATCTGAATTATTTCTCAGGTTGTAATCGTTCATACATTAAAATGATCCCCTTGATTGAACCTTAACCTCAAATAGTAGCTTCCCCTTTTGTTGGGCATATTAATACAGATCTTATTTAAAGAAATACATTAGAATAGATAAATTTTAAAATAGAAGCTCTAGACTAGTGAATGATGACAGCATTTAGCATAGTACCCTAGTATACTTACCATTGTTTATAGGTCAACTATCATATCTCTTGACTATGGCTTGTATAATAGTTGTACTTAGCCACAATAAATTTAAAGTGGGCACAGTTACAATAGTAATCACTGTTGAAAGAATACCACAGTATAAACTATTATATAGACTGGTTTATTATAATGCTAATAAAATAATAACTGACAATACAATCATGGTCTTTACTGGTTTTTTATCACTTTTATTGATCCCTCCTTAAGGAGGTAAAGTGGTTGTGGTCCACCAAACCCTTATTGGAAGAGGATAAAACACTTAAGCTAAGAGGGTGGCAACTAGATCAATGAATCTTATTAGCAGTCAAATCAACAAACCATAAGACCTTTTAAGTGTTGGCAATAATCATTTATCAAGTAATATAAAATGCTGACCTGGTCTGTGATGTATTGAAGTTATCACTTAACTTATATATTTACGCATCACATATACAGGGACACTGAAACAAATAGTGTTACCATGGTAATATAATTGTTATGTGTCTAATGTGCATATCTACATAATATCTATTAGAGTAGAATGTCAATGGTATACACACAGGAATTCTAATATTAGTAAATCTTTATTATATTACAACATCCTTTATACTAACGTGACATAGTGATTATTGCTATTTCAAGAAATACTAAACAATCATTCCAGTATTATCTCTTAACTCCTATTGACTTATTATAAGGAGCTTTAACAATATACACAATACACATTGATGCTACTCTCCTGCAATGTCATATACCATTGTACTATATATATCATGTATATATGTTATCTCAAGAACCTATGAGGACATAGGCCAGCCCTACTGTCTTCACATGAGCGATGACCCAATTGTCTGTGAACCATACCATTTTCCTGTGTAAACTTGTTGGTACAAGTTCAGAAGAATCATCCTAACCACAAGTAGACTGACTGTCGCTATTAGTCTCAGCTTATCCAAGCATATAATAATCTCAGTTTACATATCCAGATACTTTTATAGGTGCATTTGGGCAGTAGGGCCAGGCTACTCTGAATGGCTGCACTCATGTATACTGTCACTGCATTAGATAGTAAACTACACACTTAGTTGTGTGTATGTGAGTATAACTTGAAATCATGTCTCTAAAACAATGAAACCCACTTCAGGAACAGATCGCTGTAAAAATTGGCTACAGAATAAACTAATTCAATTAGTATTTATTGTGGCAGCTCAGTCTTGAGTTGGTATGTCAGTTTACATAGCCCATGCATCAAGAATAAACTGCTAGACCACCTCCTCTCTCCCCCACATCTGTTAAACCAATAGCCAATCAGATCTCAGCAGAGAGAGCGGGCAAGCTCTTACCACAACCTGTTCCTCCTACCTGTGCTAAAACTTGTCAGACCGGTTTTAAAAGGACCTTTTGAACTCAATATACAAACCTATACTGTACTGGCTTCTTTAGAACTTAGACATCAAAGAAAGAGAGGAAAAAACAGTCTAATGTGTTAGTGATTGTTAAAAACTGTATACTATTGTCAATTTGAGAGTGTTATAAGTGTAGTAATGTATGATACACTTAACATGTCATACTCTCTCTCTCTCTCTCTCTCTCTCTCTCTTTAGGGGTTTCATGGTTTGAGTAACACCTATTATGTTACATATTAGTGTTGGGAAATAGCCTTTTAAAGTACTTCAGGCAGGCAGGAAAACCTATCAACTAATGAGACTCAAGTCGGAATGAAGTGGTTTTAAATTACACTATCTTTAGACAGAAAGTCTGACTTTGACAGTTGCCATTTAAACTGTAATGGAGTTGGCAACCTGATTTCAACAAGACTTTCACTTTCTTTGGAATTATCCATTTCATTAAACCAATAAGAATATTTTATATAATTTGGAATCATTACTACTAATTATTTATCTTTTACTAAAATACAAAATAATTGTGTACAAAAAAGCAACGAGAATATCGAAAACATAATATTTTCACTGTGTTTAATTCATTTAAATTCCCCTTACTTTTTACTACATGTGCATGTAAATGGCAGTCGCCAGATCCATTACTTAGCATCATCAGAGGTCTCAGAGAATCAGTATATTTCCGTTTCTAAAGGAAGACCGTATGTGTTTAGTGGGTAACAGTCACTTGGCTTCACAATTATACATATCTCATGTATTAAGTATAATGGCCTGCATTTATATAGACACTTGATAAGCTTGCAGTAGCTAGAGACCTGGTCATGATCAGCTACTCTTAAAGAAGAAGTGTAGCAGAAAAAACCCATCTCAGTCGAAGGAGTTCAAAGAGCTAAGGACTAACAACAGAGTGGACAGCTTCTGCAAATTTCTGTTGTGGTGAGTGGCAATGATAAGACAATAGTTGTGTATATTATGCAGCCTTTTTGTGATGGGCGCTTCATAAAACGTGGATAGCTCTTCTGAAACTGTGCTTACTCTACAGACCAGTTAGATTAGGCTCTGCACACACGTGTTGATGGTCTGTAGTAGAGTAGTATAGTTGTAGAAGAGTAGTAATGAATATCATTAACACTATAGCTGTTTTGTTATTATTGGTAAAAAATCTATTTGTGCTTTGTATTTATATGTAAAACTAAAGAGTTAAAATCCCTAAACCTTTGCTGTATTATATATATGTGTAGCAAATGTTATTATTGCACAGGCTTGCTAATCAACTTTGCCTCAATAATACCATTTCCTTCACTTAACTTTGTTATGACAAAAACATCTGTTACTTTTATAGTTGTTCTCCATATTATAATGCAATATATGGTCTGTGCATTAATTCTTTCTCTGCTAATATCACATATACAGTATTCCGTGCATATTATTGTACACGCTGGTTTTAATATCTCTAACAAGTCAGTAAACATGGGAAAACAGGTGTATCGATTTTGTTTTGATTGTCAGCCATTTACAAAGCACCAACCTAACTTGGATACACTTGCTTTATAGCCACTGGCGAGCAATATGACTAGAAACTGCCTTCCCTTAAAAGACTATTTCCAATGGAGACGCACTGTCACTTGCAAACAATATACAACATCAAAGTGAACACTGGCCATTTGTTGGTTCATGATAGGGCCAATGTGAGCATTAAGAGCAAAGCAGACATGTGGCTAGTTCAAAGCGTCAACCACATAGAAATGCGCAAACAAGGACACCTTACAATGCTTTAAAGCTGTAACTGCTAAATGGTAGCTGCTTAAGGATTCATGGCTGCAAATTAAAACAAGTTAGAGAAATTATTTTTATAAGAGGTCAAGTCCTCTTTTCAGTGAAAGTTCATTGATGAGATGGGTAATTTATTAGTAAATAGTATTATTGACAATGTTTATATGTTGCCAAGAGAAATGATATATGTGTTATGTTCATGTATAGAATATCAGGTTATCAAGACAGGACAAGTCCTGAATTGGTTGTTAGGTGACATCAACCACACTTGCTTCAGTTTGTGTGTGTGTAAAATAAATATAGAATCCCTTTATTGTGTGACCTCTGGACCTTTATGGTGACCTTTGTTATAGCACAATGAACGTAAACTTGTATAACCGGTTTAAATTGTTTACTGCTGACTTATTTGTCAGTGTAAATTCCTGCATGCAACTTGTAATCACAAATATCTTAAACTAAAGCATCATAAAAAGCTGTTTGTTCACAGACTGTGACTGTATATCTGTCCATCTGACGCTAAAAAGGAGTAAATTAATTGCCGCTCAACTACAGTTTTGTCTTCAAATCATAAACAGTTTATATTTATACATGTAGTCTTAATGAGACTTGAACAAGTTGTTAAAAGAATAGTCTAATGGACATTAACAGCATACCAACTAGTATATCACGTGTAACAGCTGCACTTTGTCACTTGCCGCATCTTTTTCCACTGTATTAATTCAAAAGAAAGTAGTTACCATTGCAGGAAACATAGGCATGACTTCAGATATTGGTTTCACTCTTATCTGATGCAAAAGAGGACATTGTGGTTAGGAGCAGTAAGGTGGCCCCTCCAAATATGGCGACCTCATACTAAAAGATGGTTCGGTGTCATAAATATATTATAAAAAACAAAGTATTATCAAAACCATTGATTGAATAGTGAGGCGACATGTATACACTGCACAACACCTGTCTAGTTAAATTCTTTCCACTCTCTAGAGCTATGAATTTTATTTTGTGGTAAAATGACACTATAGTACTAATGCAATGTCAAAGACTGCTTCAAGCTGACTGACTCCAGTGCATAACTTCCCTTTCTTTAATGGTACACTTAGATACACAGACATGCAGCATATATGGATGTACACATCACCACATTGACATATAATACATCACTACAGTTACCACAGAGGCCTTCATTTCAATTGTTATTACTATAATTTAGGATGTAAAAAAGAGTTCATTGTTAGTTGTTATGGTTTGAAAAGCATTCTTTTAGTATCACAACAGAAACTAAGCAATAAAAGTATGCTGTTTGAATGTCTGTCATTACAAAAGCTATAGTTGGCTCACCTTAACATTAATTTACACAAGGACACTGTTCAACTATAGTAAATTCTGTTCCCCTTTAAACTTCCTATCATACTAACACTTTACCATTGGAACTATGTCAATTGTAATCACTGCATATGGTTGACGTATGTTCTAGTTTAAAGATGAGTAATCAAGCTAGAGTAAACTGCTTGCTACTTATGGTACAGAAGACAGAACAAATCACTAACACTTATTTGTAGTATATGGAAATAGAGTACTCACGATTTTTACTCTGTTTAACAGTTGTGATTTGAACGTGTGTCAACTTGTGCTCTTAAACACAGCACTACACATTAACATACCTACAATTGATCAAAATTTCCTAGTAAAGTACATTAGTAGTTTTTTTTGACCCACCTAACAACAATTGCTATATCCAAGTAACTGGTGCTATCTATGACATGCATACAAATTGTACTTAGATCAGCCTATGCAAGAGGTATAGGTTGTCAGCTATAGTTAGTCCCAAAGCCTGCTCTATGTTGACATTAAGTAATGGAGAATGTAGCTTTATCATTTCTTTGTTTTAATTAAATGAATTGTTTTTGACATATTATTGAAATAGCAAATGATTTGACTGCATCCAAATTGTCTCAATTACCTCTCCCTGTATCAACTGTCCTAGGACAACAAGATTTTAATAGTTTGCATAATAAATGCCAATATATATCTAATTTAAACCATATTCATCACAGTTTTCCTGGTCTTGTCCAAACCTAGCCTGATAATACATTGTTGACAACTACGTAGCATCTGGCATAGCTTGTATAAAGGGATACCAAATAGAGCATAGTTCTGGCCACAAGGAAAATGACAGATGGAGGCAGGGCAGTTATGAATATCATTATATGAGTTGCCATTTATGTGCACTGTCTACGCTAATCTGCTAGTGTTTTGGAGTGTTGTAGTAGAGTACACTACAACTTAAATCCTGCAAGAGTTGCAAATCTGACAGCTTGCTTGCATAGTTGTGCTACAAGTGATTGCACGCGAAGAGTTGTAGAGTATCTGGAGTATACGTATAGCCAAAAAGGTGAGTAAAATTGTCAGCACATGTTTCTTATATATATTGTGGAGTGATACCAGCTTTCACTGAGGCAGTAAGTGTAAAAAGTCTCATAGAAGACTTAATAGCTTGCTGATAGTGTTATTATTATATTATTACCATTATATGAGGTGTTTAATACTGTGAAAATGGAACAGTTGTAAGTGTTATTGATATAATTGATGAACCCTTTTATCTGCAGGAGTCATGCTCTGATAGTCATGTATTGCTACAGTGTAAACTATAGCTAACCTATATGTCTCTAACGTAATTGGCCGCATCTCTATATAGATTATTGGTTATGGGTTTGGCATAACCTCAATGGCTCTGAGCCAACTTAACACAGAGATCTTGTATTACAAGAAATCCCAACCAAATGTTGCATGACATGATATGTACATGATAGTATTCCAACTCTGTCTGTGCTAAACAGACAAAGTTATGGACTATGTTATTCCCATTGATTTTGTAGTTGCTACAAAACTTGACTACTGCTCAAGTTTTTTAATCAAAATGTTATATGATAGAGTTATCATGAATCTAGAATTATAGCTAATATTGATTTCAAAATAATGTTACACTAACTACATGTGTCCTTCCAATTTGATGCATGCAGGCATTTAACAGTGATGGTTAATTAGCTCTCAATGCATGAGCACTTACAGTCATTTCCTTTGGTATGCATGTAAATCAGCTATACTGTAAACTGTTATGCCATATGCTCAACTGCAAAGAAGCTTTCTTTGGCCTAATGATACAAGTGTACCTTTGAATTCATCAGCTATCAACTGCAGATAATAAACAGTGCTGACAAATATTTGGCTTCATATTGCACTTGTACTGCTTCAGTTTATCAGTAGCGTTAATGAAAGTGATAGATTGCATGAATTCAATAGAGTAGTGATAGAGTACTTAGAAGTGCTTGCTTGAAGGTCCAGTGACAGGATGTAGACAGCATCACAAGTCTTAACACATACTATTAGGTACATGTCACACTTACACATGTACATCGTGTATATGTGTATATACTAGTCATGTTATGATAGGTGTTCACCAGACAGTGTGGGCTGTTGATATGGTCAGCAGTGTAGCAAGGTTTCACCAATCTCCTTTAGTCTCTCAACTCTAAATTATCCCAATGACCAAACAAGGTCAAAAAGTGCCTCATCTACTTAATTTGTGAAAGTGGGTTACTATTACTCACTCTCTTCCTTTCGTGCATATGTTAACTTTGATGAAGTAACACAGGAGATACTGAAGCCATTCAGACCAAATGTTAAAAAGATGTTTTTGTTATACCCAACAGACTCTTCTATTGCCATCTAACACAAGACCTTGCATAGTAACCTCAATCATATAATTCTGTTAGTATAATCTCTGGACTAGTGAATATCTGTACATGCCTACAACTTGGTATAATAACCATAGACTATAGCAAGTAATGATATGAAACTCTTATTATGCATGGCTATTGCTGTAACAACAAACAAACGTTTATTATTATTAAGTAGCATTGTAACTATAACTTTTTGTCTCATCACTGATGCATGATATCATTGTTGTATCCTCTGCATATCTGAGGTATAAGTGTGGGAGTATAGTCTCTCTTTCTCTAGTCACAGACACACACATGTATTTATGTCTGTGATGTAATGCCCACCTGCTAGTTCTAAATTAATTAGTTACACTATGAAATGTACTGGTTTACAAAGATGTGCTTTCTTTTTCTGCAAGTTTTTTTATTGCTGTATGAACATGTGTTATGTGTGATGCATTCTTTAAATGCTAACAGACTCATCAGTCAAAACTATCTCTTCTTTTTACTGCAGGAAATCTATTACACAGTGGACTACAACAATCTGGCTACATTCTAGTAGTACCAGCTACATTGTCTTTATCGCCATACCAATCTTTTAAATTAGTTTCTTCTGCAGTCTTTGCAGAGACCAATCTATTTTCTCGCATTAATCTATCGTTAGCAGACCAGCTGCTACTTTATCAATGCTTACCATGTCGGTCGATGCTGCGCTTGGCACCTCACCCTATCAGCAGGCAAAACCAATTGAAGAGAAGGTGCTACCAAGAGGGAACTCACCCACATATGGTCCCATGCAACCCCTAGGTGCTTTACCATACATGGATACACCATCTGGACAAATACCACAAACACCACCTTCTCGAGAATTCTATTATCCCCAACAACCACAGTCAGCTCAAATCCCACCACCACCTCCCCAACCTGGAATGTTACCTCCTCCATTGATCCAGACCCAAGAATTCCAATATGCCTCTACAATTCGTGGATCAAGGGTCAAACTTAAAGACATCAAAGGTGTCAAAAAGGGTGAAATAATCATTACTCCCGAAGGCATAAAAAAGAAATTTAATGGGAAGCAATGGAGACGCCTGTGTGGAGTTGATGAATGTTGGAAAGAATCGCAAAAATGTGGTCTGTGTTCAAAGCATCTCAATTCTCCCACCCCACCTCCCGTTGCCATGCCACCTCGTAGAATGTCCTCTGTTTCTAAAAGGAGTTCTGCAGATCAATCAGAGAGAGGAAATCAACAAGAGGGAAACGACATAAAGAAAAGACGGACTCATTCTGAAGGGGATGCTTTGACCAACAACATGTCTAATGGCAAGCCTACAAGTGCAAACAATGGTGAGGCCATGGATGGATGCAAAAGCAGTACATTTGGGGAGTTCACAGATGCAGAGCAGCAGGCAATATATGGGCTTTTTAGACTTAGTGGATCACGTAATAGTACACCATTCTCACCACTTCAATCACCTAATCTGATCTCTCCGGGAAGCAATGACGTCTTCTATGCCAGAGCAAGCCCTTCCGAGCTTCCAGAATTCTCTTCGCAAATTTCCATGAATCAGCACTATCCACGACCAATCCAGAAAACAGCAATCAGTAATCATTATCCACCAGGAATGATAGAGACTCCTCGTTTCCCTTATCCTGGACATGTAGGACCAATGCAATATATCAATAATCCATCTGCCATCCCACCATCTTTTTTGCATCATCCAAACTCATCTGTTTTTCAAGTACCAAGTACCAATGGAACCCCTCCAAATGCAGTGCCTTGGACTAATGGTGCAGAGCTACCACCTCAGATTGTCCAAGAACAGACAAAAATGACTTCTCATCCCACAGCAGATGGTCAAACAGTAAGTGATACGATTCAATGATTATTCTCACACACATAGTAAAAGTACATTATCTATACTTAGAATTAGCCACTGTTATTTTCTTATCTATTCCCAGGGTGGTCCCCCTTTTCAATTCATGCCCCTGATGTTTTGAGTAGTTTTGTGGGAAATACATTTTTTGGGGATATGCGCGTTTCATTAGCTTAGTTTATACAGTTATCTGCACTAGATCAATTTTGTAATGGTTCAGATATTGTACCTAACAACATTAAAATAACATTGATATGGTAATAACCACAATCGAGTTACTACTCCTTGTCTGTCCACTTACTATAGATGCCATCCATGTCTGGATCAGATCACGATGTAGAATGCTACGAGAATGAAATGGACAGTTTTGAGTTTCCCAATGTTATGAAAAAACCAAAGATGAGCGACAGTTCCTTACAACGCGTGACTCCAGACAGTGGTATCGTTCTGAATTATCAGTCATCTGTGTCCAGTGTTGGATCACTTAGCCCCCCCATTGAAAAAGCAGCTGGAGAAGAAATGAATAAGCCTTTTCAGAACTACGACAGAGGACAAGTAACTGTTCCAGATATACAAGAGATGAATGTCAAAAAATCACAAAACCTCTCTGACTTGGTTCCTGATGATGCTACAAATAACAAGAGAACTGCTGCTGTCACTAACTATCAAACACCTAACTCTGCCTCTAATAGTCCATCCAGTTCTCCACATACGCCATCTATTTCAGGGAAAGGTACCATCCCTCTTAGCCATGCCCCGGGAACTATGAATCTTCCTGCTCAAAACTCTCCAATGTATGGTGCACCTCTAGCTAGTCCAAACATGATGTCATCTCCAATGGTTCGTAGTCCAGCCCTTAACACTGCATTTCCATTCAATCATTCTGGCCCTTTACCTCATCACTATGCTATCCAAGGACATCACCATTCGTCTCCTGCTCAGCCATTTCACCCATATTCCATGTCTCCCGTAGCACAATCCTCCTTGTTTTCACCCGGAGCCAACTCCCCTAATATGTACAGTCACACTGCACGTCCCATCCCACCTTATGCTAGTAACCCCAGTGTTTTTCCCTACGCACATATGTCAGGCCAACAGAGCCCTTACAGGCAGTACCCACAAAGTCCATCGCACCACAGAAACTTTCAAGTATCTACTTATTCCTCTCCACTTGTTGTTTCTTCTCCTTCACTTCAAACCTCTTCATCTAGGATGCCTACTCAAGTCACACCCAAACCTTCATCGCCATTTTTGACAGCACCATCCTCAGAGGCTAGCAACATCAAACCACTTATGTCTAATTCTAGTCCAATGACAAACACCAATGAACAAACTCAGCCTGACAGTTTTAAAACTGAAGACACCACCTCTCCACCTCCCCTAATAAAGCATGATTCCCCATCTACCATGCAAAAGATGGAGTCAACAAACGAGAGTGTCCATACCTACGAGGGTGAGGACAACGTGTCATCTCCAACTCAGAACACAACTATAAAAGAAGATTCGAAAGACACCTTATATCAGTCGAGTGAAATTGAACAGCAACAGCTTTTCACAAAAAGGTAATAAAATTATAATATCTAGATTATATTTAATTGTCCCACTGGAGTTATATATAGTGGTTAGACTGTAAATATCAACTCTTCTGTCTGTCTGTAGTAAAACAATCAATATTATCCTGTGTTATCTTAGGTATAATTTTAATAACCATAGCTCCCACTTTCTTTGGTATAATCTACAATAAAAGATATTCACTCGAGGAATACACCCATATTATTTATTATACCACATCACAGGGAAAGTACATACAGCCATTTCCTTTTAAAGATTGGAGCCGACATTCTAAGAAATAGTTGAATATCCTTGAACCATCTGTCTTCCTGAAAGAGACATGATAGCATATACACACACTTAACTGGCTTCCTTTGTTGATGCTGCCTTCAACAGCCCTTCACTTTAAAATTTATAAAAATAGAATTTCTAATCCAGTGTGTTGTGCATCCTTACATGTACTTTATTCCAGTGTACATGTACTGTGCATATTATGTTTGTTGTAACTACAGCAACCAGGAATTGAAGTGTCCTCTTAACTTAATTGTGGTTAAGATGAATCAGCAAGAGGTTATCAAACTGGCTTTCACTTGGGACATGTATGAGACCATAGTAGTTGACATAACTTGTTTAGAGGATTAATAGGTACCATTAGCTTCAATAAAAACATTAGTGACCTTTGAATGGAAAGTATAGTTCAGCAACCTTTGACATGGGGATTGTTTAGATATGGAGCATGTGATCAGCATGTGCCTCTTCTGATACTATCACTGGTAGTAATATCATAATAGTAGTAATATCATGTGATGGTCATATGTATAGAAATGACATGTGATAACCATGTGATATTTTATAATACTCTCTCACAATAGTCATATTGTCTTTCCATTGACAATGAATTATGTGTTGTTTCTTTTTTATTTACAGTTGCCGTAGACGATTTCCTTCTGAGAAGTCCAACTGGTGTTCAAATTGCCAGTCCAAGAAAGGCGGCTGTCGCTTCCTTAAAAGGAAATAGTCCTATAATTATACCCAAAAAGATTCACAGACTCAACCTCATGATCACATACCCAAACCACATGTCCATTAGATTACTGCTGTTTTTGTCTCCTTTTTATTCTTGTATGCTTGTCAATTGTGTTGCTGCCACCTTTTTAGATTTTTAGAATTTATTTAATTATCGTCTGATGTTATGCAATATATCATCTCGTCATGTTTTATTGATTTTATTGCTGTTTTTTTTAAATAATTCATTGTCATCACTAATTCAATATTTTAATGACTTATAATTATTAATAGACGTTATTGCTGTGCATTTAAAGTTCTTGTCAGTATTGTATTTTTGTTAAAGTTAGTTCATAATTATGATAGTAATTTTTTGTTAAACTGACTTATTTGTGACATCAAGATTATATACACACAGGTTCTACCAGCTGTAAAAATCTGTGAAGCTCTTATAGTTTTTAGAGTAACACTTTGCTAGCATTAAAAGTGACCTTTTATAAATGGGATCAATACTTGGGATATTAATATTCTATTATGATCTATATTAATTATAAGAATACAGTATATTATAATGAGTATATATATATATATTATACATACATGTACTACATTTAGTATGTACATATATTACATATACACAATACATATTATTATGTACATGTATAATGATAAAAATCATTTTATGAAATGAAAGATGATAAGGAGATTACTATTACCAAAACAAGACAGAAAATTTAGTAAAAATTTAAGTGAATCATCTATAATAGATTATCTTAGTAACATTCCTGTTGTTGTCATAGTAACAATAAGTGACTTTGCAGATTGATTTTCATCCTATAACTTTGTTATACTGATTATTTTTGATGCCATTGGATTCCTCTCACTCTTTCAGTTCTTATCATGTTGGCATTATCTCTAAGTACTCTTTAGATAATCCTCTATATAAATTCATGTGTAAAATCTCTTATAAGGTATCTTTTCTGTTCTCACAGTCAAATTCAAAAGGAATGGAGTATACATGTCTCAATTAATACAACAAATCTAATAAATCAATTAACAAATCCAATTAGTGTAGTTAATTTGATTCACTCAACACAAACATAATTCACTCTATTAATTTGTTGTACTATAATGTTGTGTGGTTTTAAACCAGCTGTTCATTTACAATAGCCTATTAAGAAACTATTTCTATTATTCATAACAACATTACTGCACAATGGCACTGTCCATTCATTCACTTAATTGATAAATGACATCACTCTTTTGCTAAATAATACCATCAACTAGCTTCGTTGTATAAACTTCTTGTAACAGTATGTTGTACAAAGGCTATATTGTCTGTAGTAATAATAGCAGTGAGTATACCACTATCCAGGTACAGGTAAAGATTGAAAATGCCTTCTGTTAGGTCTAGTCTTATAATTTTTATTTGCCAGTAGGGCAGTGTGTTTAATATAGCATTAGTTTTAACATCTGTTCAACGTGTTAAGTTTGACCTTTTTGTTAAGTTTTCTATCAAAACATTGTCTTTTATTCTAATTATAAGGTATGCCACTACTCCAATATTTCTTCCTGTTAATATAACACACAAACCACGATAAACAAGTTAGCTGTATTACTGATAAGTAAAGCATAATCATTATGACACATATAAATTCATGTATTAAATATAGTCATAAGGACACACATACAAATTCATGTATTAAATATAAAGACACATATAAATTCATGTATTAAATATAGTCATCATGACACATATAAATTCATGTGCATACTGAAACCATCAAAGTTATAAGGTCAAAGTTGAGTTTAGTTTGTTTAGTATGTTATTTGGTTTACTTTATTTCCTGTTCAGACTAGACAGCAATAAGAGAACATTTGGCTTCATTAACATTTGAAATGTTAATGAAGCCAAATCACTCTATCTATAATATCAGAAAGACACTTACAGAGTATAAGTAAAAGCGTCTTATTTGAGTGTATCTAAAAGTAATTGTTTGTATACAAAAACATTTGCAAAATATTACAAGTAATATAAGTGTGGTCCTGTTTTGTTATCATAACAGAGTAATATGATATCTCTTGTCTTGTTTTATTTGGTGAATTTTGTTTTGTTAATTTCTGTTGTCACAATATCTTACTGAATTAATAAAGATTATGCATAATTTCAGTTATTGTACTTTGCAAGAGTTCAGTCGTCAAATGTTGATCAAATTTGTTTTATTTTATTTCTGATAAGACAGATGATATAAATAAATATGTAGTTGAGGGTTTAATAACTAGCATAACTAGCTCCACCCATTTTAATGAACGGACAATCATACTTTTCTTGATTGTAAAAGGAGATTCACTTTCCCAGCTGGAGCTAATGTCACACCTAGTTTTGTTTCCATGGGAACCTAATATTGAATATGCAATAATTTTACATGTTTATTATATATGTCAATATACAATGTAGTTATAATATACTGTATGTAGTACTGTAATATACAATGTAGTTATAATGTACTGTATGTAATACTGTAATATACAATGTAGTTATAAAGTACTGTATGTAATACTGTAATATACAATGTAGTTATAATATACTATATGTAATACTGTAATATACAATGTAGTTATAATGTACTGTATGTAATACTGTAATATACAATGTAGTTATAATATACTATATGTAATACTGTAATATACAATGTAGTTATAATATACTATGTGTAATATACATTACATATATATAAACCAACTTAAATTACTTGACACAATCAACTTGTATAATCTATAATATTAAATGTGATATATAGCCATCATAAGCTAGATAGAATAGTTATAACACTGCCCATCATCACTGTTATATAATTATTAACAACATAGCATTTACTAACTTGTGTGTCTTTTGTTTGAACGAATTGGTACTGTTTTAAAATGCTAATCATTGTCATTTTAGCCTCCATAAAGGCAAATTTACCACCAAGACAACTTCTAGGACCAATCCCAAATGGTAAATGACACATTGGATGATGACTGTCTCTCTCCTCTGGAGCAAACCTACAGGATAATGATTGACATGAACTATAATAGAGTTCATTGGTGCCTCATTCAGAAGTTGTTAAAAAGAATCAAATAATGAGCACCCTTATTGCTACTTAACCTAAACCCTAAACCCTAAACCTCAACAATAACCTCTAATTAACCTCAAAGATCGATCCTTAACCACTAACACAAGTATTACTATGTACAAAAGTAGCAAGCCAAAAAAAGGAACTGTTCTCACTTTACTACATCTCTCTTTACCTATATCTCATTTCATTAGCTAAGTATCACTTTGCCTATTGGTTTATGTCATTTGTCTACACAGCTAAGCCCTAAACCTTATATCCTGTTGAAATAAGAGCAAGTGAAATGAGATGTAGGCAAAGTGAGAAGTACTCTAAAAAATATAGTCAAAAATATACTAGTAGATCAATAATCTAGTGTTTCAAAGTCTTTTACTAAAGTCACCTTGATGTTATTATAGATCATATCATCATTGCTATGGAAACTTGATATGTTATTAAGTAAAACTTAATAAAAATCCTCTTAAAAAGGCGTGTCTCCCTTCAAATGTCAATTTAAAAAAGTAGAAAAGATGAAAACAATGTCCTGTCATTAAGAAAGTGTTCTTATTGCACCCCCAAATACCTTAACTCTACTGTCGTTTATGTCTATTAAATTTAGTGAATGTTCTGATGTAGCATAATTTTCACGGCCACATGGCCCACATCAAATTTAATTTAATATATGAACTTTAAGTATCGGTAAGTACAATTATAGTGATCATCACACAATTTAAAATAAGTATTCTATAACAGGCAATTTTGGAGGGAGAAAATATTAGATTTTAGCAAAAATTAAACTTAACAAATGACTTTTGTCTACCTACTACCACATCTCTAATTAAAATATTGGAGGATAAAATTTTAGCAAATGAAATAAAATTTGCTAAATTCACCATTGTCTTCTCCCCCCAAATTTATCTGCTATACAGTAAATAGATATTCCATTATACTATTGTATATTATTATTGTTAGTAGTATAACTTACCGTTCTGGTATAAAAGAGAGTGGTTCAGACCACCATCTTGAATCATGATGTAATATTTTAAGTGGTACTAATACATTGACTCCTTCAGGTATTGTGTACCCATTGAGTGTTGTAGTATGTTGACAATAACGCATTGGACTGTTAAAATAACAATATGAATATTATAGTGTGTTTATGTGGGCATGTCTAATCTAATTGTTAATGAATGGATAGATTAGATGGATGGATGAACAAACGGACGAAGGACATTGTCATGGATATAAGTAGTTAAGTATACATGTACATGTATAATATTATCCATGTACATGTATAATATGATATATCTACATTTACTGTATTATACATGTACATGGATAATATTATACATGTACATGAATCATATTATACATGTACATATATGATATGATACATGTACATTTACTGTATTATACGTGTACATGTATAATATGATATATCTACATTTACTGTATTATACATGTACATGTATAATATTATATATGTACATATAATACAGTAAATGTAGATGTATCATATTATACATGTACATGTATAATATGATACATGTACATGTATATATGTATTGATATGTACATGTAGATATATAATATGATTCATGTACATGTATCATGGCTGTACCAAGCAATTGGAGAGAACATTCTCAATGATTCTTGAAGACACCAATCAAGATATTCAATGCTTTGAGATGCTTCATTAAGAGATGCTTGCTATACCAAGTAAAAAATGAATTGACAAAAACAAGATGTCTATGTGTATGTGTATTGTAAATATAATGAAACGTTTATATAGTAAAACTATATGTATCTCCTTAAAATAAAATTAATCCTAAATGTAATGCAGTAAGTTGTAATGTCTGCACACACACACACATACACACACACACACACACATGCTATACCCTTACCTTATTCTCCAGATAATAATTATCAATTGCCTGACATAATCTATCTTGCTTGTCAGTATTAAGTGCTAACATATATGCTGTTAATGTTAATAAACTACTAGTAGTCTCATAACCTAAAGAAAGAAAGTGAGAACATTTCATTATGTTTGTAACAGATGTTAACAATCACAGTATGATATAAGAACCTGTTATACTATGACAATATGACATTTAGTATCACTGTTTTGTTTCTAATAATGTTTGGTAAAGGTATTAATTTATTAACTCAATTGGTATAAATTGTTAAATTTGCCTGTCAAATGTACATTATAAGAGTAGGTTTATTTTCCTCAAATATTTCCACTATATAATGTACAGATCAAAATATATCCATTGAGTTTTACCAGATTGTATAACCTTACCAGCTAAAAATAGCATCACAGAGAGATTGACAACTTCATCATTAGTCAGTATTGATTTAAATGTAGTAGACATTGAGTTAATATTTAATTCCTTGTTTGTATCATTATTCAAACAAGTCTGATGAGAAATAATAGATTCATTTAAATCATCTCTGCTGGCATCAATTAGAATCTGTAAATAGTCTTTGTTCTAAAGATTTAAAAATAAAGGATAGCATATCAGTAGTAACAAGTAGTGGACAATTGTTACTTTTTGAGGTGGTGACAATTGTTGACGTCGTTCTTTTATAAGATGTCTCAATGCTGTAGCTAGAGCACCAAATTTATGAGCAGCTGGTGTTTTTGAAGCTCCCCATCGTACGAGGGGAATAAGAAAGGGGAAGTGACCTGTAAACAAATCATTACTGTTAAAACTAGAGCTTATTAAAATCTGTTCATGCTAACTTTGACCATGTCTTTGTGTGTATATATATTTATCTACCACAAATGTCTGTGAACAAGTTGACAGTATTATTAAGTGTCTGTAGAATGCAATAATTATTTTACTGACTGTCATAATACAATCAAGAATAAACTGAATCATTCATGTGTAATTTAGTCAGTATTTACTAAGCAAATCGAACTACTTTGAAGATAGCTATACAGGATGTCAACATATCTGGCTCATCTCTTTTTAGTGAATACTAAACTATATGTCTAGATCTGATCTGAACATATTATACAGGAACAAATACACTTATTTTTAAGTATGGTATGGTATATTATCAACTTCTATTGTTAGCTACCACTAGTTAAGTTATTGTAGTCATCAATTGTTATAGTAACTTACTGATAAATGCTGAAAATATTAAAGCTCCTTGACGAGACACCTCAAAAACACCATCTGCAGTCTCTGCCAGCTGGTCACCATGTCCTTTTAATATGTCCACTTTATATGATAGCCCTGCAGCTAATATGGTCTCCATTGTTAAGTGAGAAAACAATCTAATATAAGTTTAGTTAAACAAGATGTAACAACATATCATATTAGCTTACTTAGCAACATCAATACTGTTACCAGTATCAGCAATATCTTTAAGTTTAGTCATTATAGATGTAACACTCTCTTTAAACAAAGGAGTCATCTAAATGTGATATATAACTTTATCCCATCTATTATCTATTCAACCATCCAGCTATCCATGCAATATTTATCAATCCATTCGTCCATCAATCCATCCATCCATCCATTACTCTATCTGTCCATCAATCCATCAATTAATCCATTTGTCCATCCATCCATCCATCTATCTGTCCATCCATCCATTACTCTATCTGTCCATCCATCCATCCATCAATCCATCCATCCATTCATCCATCCATTAATCTATTTGTCTATCCATTCATCCATATAATATAGTTATCATAACATACCATTTTCAGTTTCTTTCCATGGAAACAATTATTTATTAATCGTCTTGTTTCCCTCCAATGAGCAGTCCTCATATCAAATAAATTAGGAGGAAGATTACATTGTACACCTCGTGCTACTTCAAGCCCTGGGGACTAAAAGATATGTAAACAAAACATTAATTAAAGATTATCTAAATACAAACAATAAAACTAATTAAATTCTGTATAATTAATTAGTTATTATAATGGAAGACTTACTCTACGATCTGAAAAAGTGTCAAACTCTTTCACCATAATCAATTTGATGACTTCAAGATCAGTTATCAGTAAAGTTGGTGAAGATCCGATATAAAAACTACATCAAATAAAACAATAAAATATTTTATATATTAAAATTAAGAAGATTCATATTGTGGATTTGGTTGGTAACCCTTAAAAGGCGACGCCCACTTTTAATTTAACTATAAAAATAAAATGGCAATAAATATGCTCTTTCAGTATATTTTTAGTTTTTGTAGGTTCTATATCATTTTCTTGTTGGATCAAGAACATTTTGTGGAATATGAATGTTGATATTTGCAACTGAGACTTCAAGAAGCCAATTGACTCCAAAACTTCGTCACTTCCTCGTACGACCCAAAACATGTTGTCTTCTACAAGCTTAAAACTTATATAGCTGTAGCTACTATAGTTGAGATGTATATCCAAGTTTTAAAGTTTTCCACCTTACAAAAACATCGTGGTGTATCTTTTTGTCTCAAATATAGCATCAATCGTTGAAGCAGCTTGATATTCGATACTGGAATCAATTTGCATATTTGCTATATATAGAACAAATTAATTTTGATTGCAATTGATAGCCAAGTAGTACATTTTATTTACTATGAATGTTTGATAGTTTTTGGATGTAAACTTTAATAGTTACAGCCAGAATGTTTACATTGACAGATGGATTTTCCCAACAATTATTGTTGTTATGTATTCGTAACATGTGTCACTAAGGGGTTAATAATCATGTGTCCAGTATTTTTAACCTACTATCTCAGATCATCTGATCTATGGTGCATGTAAATAAAACTAAAAGATAGACTCTAGATTATATTTGGTCCTACTTATTAGCAGATAACTTCATGCACTGATTTGGTTGTGTTATTACTTATTTCTTACCCAATAACATCACCATATAATTTATGCCACTCTGTATATGTTTCAAATATTCCCTGTAATAATAACAAGTAAACAAAACAATGTATTAACTAACAATAACAAAACATTGACAACACAAGCTAGAACTAATGAGATAGCAAAATTGACAGCTGGTAGTTTAGACAATGGTATTATAGTACCTTTCTTTGTAGTTCTAGAACATTACCAAAGAAAGCTCGAGGAGGTGGTCCAGGAATACCAACTTTGTAGAACACATTGTAAGGATAGTATGCAACTCTGCAATATAAATAATGTATTTATACTTACTAACTGACTGTTACAGTAGCTCATAGTAATATTATGATAACATATTATATGATATATCTACAGATGGTCTGTCTAATGCCATGTTGAAATTGAAATCCTAAACATGCAACATATATATCATGTATGTATTTAAATACTGACACAATTTATTGACTTACTTGTACCATAGTAACAACAATACTAGTACTACAGCTATTACTGTAGTTAGAGAGAAGAGATTGATTTGAAGGAATAGTACATCTAGTAAACCAGTGTTGTAACTCATCATGTAGTAAACATGTTACGAGGAGGGTGTATTGGTTCTACATGATGACACACCCCTTACAATGACAGCTAATGAATAATATTATTAATTAATTAATATTCATAATAATGTTTATTTCCAGTTTTTCGCCTACAAGTAATTTCCTGTTGGTTTCTTCACTGTTTATCTAATAATTATGAGAGCAAAGTATTACAGAACTATCAGTTCAGTAATATCAATATTCAATTGATGGTTTGTTGTAACTGTTATAGTAGAGTAGGCTATTAGTATTCAGTCACCATTGTCTAATTATTAATGGTGACTGAATACCAATGGCCTACTAACTCTATATAATCCTTATAAACATTTAGAGAGCAACAGTTGCAATGACATATGATATATTTTAGTAGGAAATATAAGGAAATAGGAAATGTAATGGTATGTTTTGTAACAGATTATCAGTGTGTGGTACTATGAAGAGAATCAGTATATCCATTAGTGGAAAATGTCCAAAGACAATTGTTTGTATAGTAAGTTATAGTGAGATAGGATAGCTGTGCCTTTTGGTTAGATAGTTATACCACAGGTAGTATTATTAGATTATACAAAAAAAAATAATTTCTAAGATACATTGTGGTCTACTATAAACATGTTGCTGTTGGCTATCTTTGTCTCTCTCTTTGTTTCCCTTACATTTGCTGCTAACTGGAAGTATGAGATCTATGTCAGTTCATCATTTGGTGTGAACACTACCTCTTGTTGGAATGGAGAGGACCAGACACCTTGTGTTAGTCTAAATTTAGCTCTACAAGGACTACAACACAACTCCACTGTCATCTACCTGTATTCTGGTACCTACATATTGGACAATACCAGTAAGGTGATAGACAAGTCTAATGTTGCTATTGTAGGTCTTGCTACTAAAGATGGAGGTAAGACAGCAACTATTACATGTAGTTCACACAATGGACTGTTATTTCTATCATCTACAAACACTACCCTCATGTCTCTGGTTCTCCATAATTGTGGTAATATTCATATCAACCCTAGTAAGGACTTCCAAATGTATACATCAATATTTTCTGGTGTCCAGTTAGTTGATGTAGTGATAGATTCTGGAAGTAATGCCAGACTTACTCAGTATACTTATGAGTATGACAACAAGTTTATTATGGGCTCTAATAAGGTATTAGAGTGTCCTTACTACTTAAATATACAAATGCTTGATGATAGGAACATATCTATCTCTGGAGAAGCATTTTATATTAGTGCATCAGTATATAACTGTAATGATGAATGGTATGATTGGAAGTATGATTTGAAAGCATGCGTTGTCTCTGGTCCAGCATCCTTTTATTCCTTTTATTTTCCTTATTATCGACAATGTGACGCAATATTTTATGACTGTGATTATTATTATCCTGGAGTTTTGCTATAATTCTCTTCTACAATTCCAAATCAGATAACATGACAAATTCTAATGAAGTTATTTTATCATTTCAAACACAAGGATTCATGGACCAAAACCTTCAACACAACTTATCAGTAAATCTGTTGGACTGCACTGATAGTAGAACAGGAAAATGTACTCTTGGTTATGGAGTTCCTATTAACCAGCTTGATAGATGTGTCCAATGTGACCAGAATCCATCATTACCAGGATGGATAAAGTTTATCTTAATACAACTCTTACCAGTAACAATAGTTGTGTTGATAATAATAGTCTTCAACATACAATTGACCAATGGTTTTATGATTGTTTCTGGTGTATGACTAAGATTGAGCCTTCCTTGATTCATTCTATAGCCTCAATATATCTGTTATGTTTCACTCAGTTTGCTGCTACTTCTCTTCAACTATTATATCCTACAACATGGTATGTATGGAATAGCACATATGCCTTATTTGATGATGGAGTTGTCAAGCATTTTAGTTTACTTCATTGTCTAGCTGGTATCTTTGCTATCATTGTGTTAGTATTCATCATATTCTTACCAATGCTCTACATACAACTTTATTCATTTAAACTATTCCACAAATTACTGAGCTCTTTACATTTTAGAAAGGAAATATTGATATCTTTGTGTGATGTGTTCACTGGACCCTATAAAAATGGTTCTGATGACACACGTGATTATCGCTGCTTTGCTGGATTTTATTTTGTCCTAAGAATCATCATTTTATGTCTATATTTCATTCCTTATAAATTTTCTGGTCAATTTATTGTTCTTTACTGTCAAATAGCACTATTTGCTTTGTTTGGTGGAATGTTTATGATCTTTCGTCCATATAAAATTAATCTTCAAAACTTTAGCAATTTAATAATTTTTTTATTTTTAATGGCAGCAAGTGCTATAACTTTAATTGCAGATAATCGGCCAGATAATCAACCAACAATAGATGCAGTATTTTCTCAAGTAGTGATTGCTACCTTTTCTGGCATCCTTGTTTTTGGAATCTTCATTTCAGTTGTTGTCTGGACATTTAAGAAAATTGCTAGCATTTGTGTGTATTGTAGAGGTAGCAGTAAACCATCTCGTACTGAAGAACATGTAGACATTCAACCATTACTTGAAAATAATGACAACTGGATTGCTGATCGTATGGAACATCCAGATAACTATGATGAACAACATGTACAACATGTACTATATGACTTACCTCTCTCACAACCTCAAGATATTACTGTCCTTGCTACTTATGGCAGTACTATTAATACAATTAAAACTGACAACTCTAAGACTAATCAACTATCATTAGGAAGAGATACAAGGTCAACTGCTGGGTCCAAGAGATCAACAATACGTTCTACATAGGTGAGCTTGAACATATACTTTTTGGGACACAAAATTAAAGTAATGCTTAAACAAACTATATACATGCACACACACACACAACCACACACACACACACACACACACACACACACACACATACACACACACACACACACACACACACACACACACACACACACACTAGTATATGCTGTAGTGTATTTTGATATTGTTTGTATGATTTGATTCATTTTTGTACACAGCCAGATTTTGGCTAATTTTTGTAAAATTTTGGCAAAATAATTAACATCTTGATATTAACATATTAAATCATACAGAAGTGCATACTTACACTATTGTTTCCTTTTCCTTTTTACCAGAACTGAGTTCACTCATAGCAGCTGTGACCATGGTTAGAAATCTATTATGACAATAGCTTTGACATTGCTAAAGTAAATAATGGTGACTTGGTTAAAACAACTAATTATTTTTAAATGATACATTAATGAGCTGTCTTACCAAATCAGAATACTACACAATACAAAGTGGACACAACTGAATAATGTTAAAGTAGAGTCATGTTTATTGAAAGACATTTGTACCTTAATTTTAGGAAAGTAGATCCATCTACTGTTTAGATCCATAAGATATTCATATATATATATATATATATATATATATATATATATATTGTGTATGAGTTGAATTATAATTATTGGAATTATGTAATTGAGTACATATACAAAACTACTTTTGGATGAGAAGAGGTCAGCAGTCAAGACAACAAGTAATAATTATATTATTATATTAATATTCTCTCATTGGCATCAATATAGTCCTATGAACAAACAATTAAAATGTTTAGGTTTTATAAATTTATTTTCTCTCTTTCTAGATGTTTTAAATTTATTAACTCCAGATACTAATATAACATATATCTATCAACATAAAGTCTATCCTAATACAATGTAAAATACAGTTGTTTCATAAAGTTAAGTCTCTAGGTCTGACTATTGATGAGTTCTTTATTTGACTTGGTCACACACAAATATCATGATAAGAGAGAATAGTTTATCTTATCAGATCACAATTAAATTATAAATCATTGGCAGTCAGTAGGCTATTTCTCACAGTTGTTGATATGAGACAAAACACTACTTCAACTGACCAATTGTTGATATTCCACTCTCAAAAATAAGTCTAGTGTGTTCCAGTATGACTTACAATTTATATTGTTATTATTATAACATTACTATATACCAACAACTATTTATATCTTGTGATATAATTTGTAATCTTTCTGTTCAAATCATAATGTGTCCCACCACACAAATCTCAATTCAAACTATACATCCTTTAACCTCTGTACTGTTACAATATAAAATTAACTGAATATATTATATATATGACATAATTATATATATTAATGTTTTGGTTTGTAGAGAAGACCCCAATCAATAACATCAAGGTATTCTGTAATCTTTTTAATCATCTCAGGACGAATTCGTGTGCCTGAATTTAATTCACCACCATAACTATGTATGGCAATAGCTGTCCAATATCCTTTATACCATGTGTATACGGGGCTACCACTTTGACCACCTGTTGTGTCATTCTTATAAAATACACGCTCGTCTGTTACATGGATGATTTCACCACCTGTTATCCACATAGTAGCAGGGGCAATCCATAGTCCACGAGTATGTTTGGTATCTATACTGGAGATACACGTTTCCTCTTTTGTAAAATGAACACCTCTCTCTGGAACTACTCCTGGATAACCACAATTACTGACAACACGACCCCATAACTTATTACAAGTAGTTCTTGCACACCAACCAAATCCTCCTTCGCTACTTCCTTTTAATTTGATCAGTCCATAGTCATGATCTTGACTTGCTCTGTGTTTATCTTCTTCTTTATATTGTATATACTCTGGACACGCCCATAACTGGTTAGCAGCTGATGTAGCTACTTGTGGAGGTTGTCCTGGAAAATAAACTGTAATCTTCTTAGTTAATCCACCAGGATTGAATTCATCCCCAGCAATGTAAGTGCAGTGAGCACTGGTAAGAATAATTTGGTGATCGATTTTGACATCATCTACATTAATCTTGAAACCTGTACCAACTTTTTTAATGCCACTCTCTGATTCAATCTCCAAATAACATATCCACTTGTAAGGAGGTGACAGACTTTCACAGACATGAAATCTTTCATCATATCCATGTATACAAGGTCCAGAAGATGACTGAGGATCGGGAATTTTAAGATCTGTTGGATCTTTTTGCACTGGGTTTGCCTGTATTAATATATATATATAAACTATATATAATATTATTCACAGATCTCGACAAATATATACTAACTATGGACTATGCTGTGGGTCTATCTATACCCCCATCAATCTTACCATTGGACTTGGTCTTGTCTAAGCTGTCGAATATAACAACAATAATCTTATAATCCGCTTATGTATTATTACGTACGGTAGGAACTAGGAAGATCAGATCATACAGGTCATCACGATGATGTTTAATAACAATACTTGCACTTCCTGCTATTAATTCAAGTGGATTGTTGACTTGAGCAACGCGTATACTTTCAAGTAGTGTTACTGACACTCAACTTTACCCTTATAGATGAGGTCAGGCCAGTTCAAGACTCCATAAACAGGTTTGGGTGTTCATTGCTTATAATTCTATTACCAAACCTTCCATGACAATAAATGTGACTACTATAATATCTAATTGAGTTTATAGGTCAGGTGAGGCCAGGTCAGAATGTAAGTCCATGGAAACCTCAGATAACATCAAGTAACCTATTTTGGTCACAATTATATGGTAACATAATTATATCCCCTATATTGCTTGCATCATTTAAGATAGCTTATTGCAACAGAGACTCTTGATAATGGGTATGGTGCATGAGCCTACATTTAGTGCTAGTGAAAAGTTTGTCCTAAATAAACAACAAAAAAGTCAATGTCAATAAAATTAACTTAACTTTAGATAAATTTAAACAAGTATATGCTAGTCATCATGCAACCTGTACTTATTTTCATGCTCACAGCTTTTGTCATCAACAATGTCTAAACAGCAGATCCACATTGACTAGAAATATTACAGATAATGAATGACTTATGGTGACTAAAAGAAAGATAGGTTGATGCAGGAGGCATGCATCGCAGAACATGATTATCTACACTGGCATACTGTAATCATTATGTTTTTAAATTGTATGAACCAACTACTAGTCATTACACATACTTATTATTAGTCTGCCATATTACTACTCAGTAAAATAAACATCGAAGAAATCTTTTTCACTTAAAGCAACATCATTGCAATAACAATAAATAGTTAGCTGGTCCATCTAATCTCCAGTACTGGGCAAGCATATAGACAAGTGCTCTGAATATACCAAAGTAGTATTAATATAAGGTCACACCCACCATTTGTATAATATTGTTTTATTTAAAAAATTTATTACTCAAACAATAGAATGCAACATGAACAAAATTATCAGTCACTGAAACTGTAATAACTAGTTATTAAACTACTGATATTCAGTGTGTAAATTAACATGCATTAACTACAACGTCAATGTTGTGGGTCTGCACGAAGACCCAAACTATTAATACCAAGATATTTTGTTATGTTCTCAATCATCTCAGAACGAATTCGAGGAGCAGAATTTGAGGAACCACCATAACTGTGTATACCAACAACAGTCCAATATCCTTTAAGCCATGTGTAGACTGGACTGCCACTTTGACCAGCAAATATGTCATTCTTATAATATATACGATTTTCTTTAACTCCGGTAACTTTTCCACCTGTTATCCATAGCTGGCCAGTGGGTCGTTTATCACCAGGGTAACCGCAATTAGTGACAACACGATCAAATAACTTATTATCACTTGCTTGTGCACTCCACCCAAATCCTCCTTCACTACTTCCTGGTAACTTGATCAGTCCATAGTCATGATCTTGACTTGCTCTCATTTTATCCTCTTTTTTATATTGTATATACTCTGGACATGCCCATAACTGGTTAGCAGCTGATGTAGCTACTTGTGGAGGTTGTCCTGGAAAATAAACTGTAATTTTCTTAGCTAATGCACCAGGATTGAATTCATCACCACCAATGTAAGTGCAGTGAGCACTGGTAAGAATAATTTGGTGACCGACTTCAGGTTTTATGTTAATCTTGAAGCCAGAAGCAACCCACTTGCTGCCACTTTCTGACTCAATTTCCAAATAGCAGATCCACTTATAGGGAGGAGAAATGGATGGATAGACATGAAATCTTTTATCTTCCCCACGCATACATACGTGTTCACCCCAACCAGTAGCTTCACCTACACAAGGACCAAATGACTCATTAGGATTGGGAAGTTGTAGATCTGTTAGTGGAGGTTGAGATGTCTACATTAATAAGAAAGAGAAAAGTAACTTATAAAGTCACATCCACAAATAAGAATCAGTTGAAAACCTAAGCAAAATAGTTCTTACCATGTCTTGCTGTCTGATAGAAATAGCAACTTCACGTTCTATAATAACCAAAGGAGAGTTTCTTTAAGTAGAAGGTTTATATCCTAATTAATCTTTTGAAAGGACAGGTCAGGTCAGGTCAGGTAAGGTCATGGTAAGGTCAAATCATCTTTAGTCACATAGACAATAACTGAAATTATTTAATCAGTTGTCAGATAAACAAAGACTGTTTTGAAAGTAATGGCCACTGCTGGTGACGACTATGCTTCATGGGAACCACTAAATCTACCACTAGGGGTGAAAGTACATACAACTGATTTACAACTTCCTCCCAATGTGGTCTCTCAGAGGAAGTATATCTTCCCTGTGTCAATCTTAGCTGGTTTGGAATATGAAAACAATGATAGCGATGAGTCAGGAATCCCTGACAAGTGACAAGATGGATTTTCCTTTTTTGGTTATTATCATAGCAATGACAAAACCATTCGTGATTTTGATGACAGAACTCAAGTGTATCCCACGACATCTGTTCCTTATGTTTGGATTTGTGCCTTGTTTGTTCACTAGCCTTGTGGAAAAAATTAAGAGATGTACTGGATTCATGATTAATATAACTTGAATTCAGGAGTAGACAAACAGGTTATTCTAACCAATCCACATTGTCTATTTATTCCAGGCTGGGATAATTTGGAAAACAACAAAATAATATCAACACTAAAAACTTAAGAACATTCATGTTGTGGGTTTGGTTGGTCACATAATTATATTAACAATCATGTTCCTGTATTTTTAGCCTACTATTTCAGATCATCTGTGTTAACAATAACAAAACGTTGATAACACAAGAACTAATGAGATAGCAAAATTTACAGCTGGTAGTTTAGACAATGGTATTATAGTACCTTTCTTTGTAGCTCTAGAGCATTACCAAAGAAAGCTCGAGGAGGTAGTCCAGGAATACCAATTTTATAGAACACAGTGACATTGTAGGGATAGTATGCAACTCTGTAATTAATAATGTATTTATACTTGCTAACTGACTGTTACAGTAACTTATAGTAATATTATGATAACATATTATATGATATATCTACAGATGTTCTGTCTAATGTCATGAAGAACTGAAATCCTAATGTTCAACAAATATATCATATATATAATATGTATTTAAATACTGACACAATTTATTGACTTACTTGTACCATAGTAACAACAATACTAGTACTACAGCTATTACTGTTGTTAGAGAGAAGATATTGATTGGAAGGAATAGCACATCTAGTAGATCAGTGCATCTTGTAGTAAACATATTATGAGGGGGTGTATATTGACCCACCCCTTAATTGGACAGTTAATGAATATTGTTATTATTAATTAATATTCATAATAATGTTTATTTCTAATTGTGTCAATTTTCGCCTACAAGTAAATTCATGTTGGTTTCTTCACTGTTTGTCTAATAATTATGAGGCAAAATATTACAGAACTATCAGTTCAGTAATAGCAATATTCAATTGATGGTTTGTTGTAACTGTTATAGTAGAGTCAGTAGGCTATTAGTATTCTGTCACTATTGTCTATTCATTAATGTGACTGAATACCAATGGCCTACTAACTCTATATAATCCTTGTAAACGCTTAGAGAGCAACAGTTGCAATGACATATGATATATTTTAGTAGGAAATATAAGGACATAGGAAAAATAATGGTATGTTTTGTAACAGATTAGAGGTGTGTAGTTCTATGAAGAGATTCAGCATATCCATTAGTGGAAAATGTCCAAAGAGAATTGTTTGCATAGTAAGTTATAGTGAGATAGGACAGCTGTGCCTTTTGGTTAGATAATTATACTACAATTAGTATTATCAGATTATACAAAAATAATAATTTTTAGATACATTGTGGTCTACTATAAACATGTTGCTGTTGGGTGTCTTTGCCTCTCTCTTTGTTTCCCTTACATTTGCTACTAACTGGCAGTATGAGATCTATGTCAGTTCATCATTTGGTGTAAACACTACCTCTTGTTGGAATGGAGGAGATCAGACACCTTGTGTTACTCTCAATCTAGCTCTACAAGGACTACAACACAACTCCACTGTCATCTACCTGTATCCTGGTACCTATATATTGGACAACACCAGTAAGGTGATAGACAAGTCTAATATTGCTATTGTAGGTCTTACTACTAAAGATGGAGGTAAGACAGTAACTATAAAGTGTAGTTCACACAGTGGACCATTATTTCTATCATCTACAAACATTACCCTCATGTCTGTGGTTCTCCATAGTTGTGGTAATATTCATATCAACCCTAGTAAGGACTTTCAAATGTATACATCAAAGTTTTCTGGTGCCCAGTTAGTTGATGTAGTGATAGATTCTGGAAATAATGCCAGACTTACTCAGTATACTTATGAGTATGGCAACAAGTATGATATGGGCTCTAATAAGGTGTTAGAGTGTTCTTACAACTTAGACATAGAAATGGTTGATTTAGGGAAAACAATTATCTCTGGAGAAACATTTTATATTACTGCAACAGTATATGGCTGTAATGATAAACAGTATGATTGGAAGTATGATTTTAATGTATGTGTTATCTCTGGTCCAGCATCCCTTTATTCCTTACATTTTCCTTATTATCAACAATGTGATACAATATCATATGACTGTAATTATAATTATTATGGAAGTTTTCCTATAACTCTCATCAACAATTTACAAATGGCAAAATCCATTAAAGTTATGTTATCATTTCAAACAGAAGGATTGATAAACCAAGCCCTTCAACAAAACTTATCAGTAAATTTGTTTATGTATACAGACTGCAGTGATAGTAGAACTGGAAACTGTTCTCTTGGTAATGGAGTTCCTATTAATCAGCTTGATAGATGTTTCCAATGTGACCAACATCCATCAATACCAGGTTGGGTGAGGTTTATCTTAATACAACTCTTACCAGTAACAGTAGTTGTGTTTATTATAATAGTCTTCAACATGCAATTGACCAATGGTTTTATGATTGGAGTGGTCTTCTATTGTCAAATGATTAGTGTAGTGTATCCAAATCTAACTCTTAATGTTGTGTTTGACAGCTATTATTTTAATTATGATAAGTGTTCAATCAACAATATAAAATGGTATATTATACCTTGTAATATATTTAATTTGGATTTCCTAACTTTTTTATCCCATCCTCTCTGTATCACACCTCACATGACACCATTACAAGCTATATCATTCTGGTATATCATACCAACCTATACACTGGTTCTTCTACTCTTGATCTATACCTGGATTACAATGTATGATAAAGGATTTAGGTGTGTAGTCACTATCACTATACCACTTCATCGTCTACTAGCACGTTTCTGGCGTATGACTAAGATTGAGCCTTCCTTGATTCATTCTATAGCCTCAATATATCTGTTATGTTTCACTCAGTTTGCTGCTACTTCTCTTCAACTATTATATCCTACAACATGGTATGTATGGTATAGTACCCCTTCTTTCTTTGGTGATGGAGCTGTCAGACAATTTAGTTGGCCTCATAGTTTTGCTGGTATCTTTGCTATCATTGTGTTAGTGTTCATTATATTCCTACCAATGCTCTACATACAACTTTATCCATTTAAAATATTCCACAAATTACTGAGCTGTTTACATTTTAGAAAGGAAATATTGATATTATTGTGCGATGTGTTCACTGGACCCTATAAAAATGGTTCTGATAACACACGTGATTATCGCTGCTTTGCTGGATTTTATCTTTTCTTAAGAATCATTGTTTTATGTTTATACTTCATCCCTTATGAATTTTATAGCTTTTATGTACTTTGCTGTCAAATAGCACTATTTGCTTTGTTTGGTGGAATGATTATGATCTTTCGTCCATATAAAATTAATCTTCAAAACTTTAGCAATTTAATAATTTTTTTATTTTTAATGGCAGCAAGTGCTATAACTTTAATTGCAGATAATCGGCCAGATAATCAACCAACAATAGATGCAGTATTTTCTCAAGTAGTGATTGCTACCTTTTCTGGCATCCTTGTTTTTGGAATCTTCATTTCAGTTGTTGTCTGGACAGTTAAGAAATTTGCTAGCATTTGTGTGTATTGTAGAGGTAGCAGTAATCCATCTCTTACTGAAGAACATGCAGACATTCAACCATTACTTGAAAATGATGACAACTGGATTGCTGATCGTATGGAACATCCAGATGACTATGATGAACAACATGTACAACATGTACTATATGACTTACCTGTCTCACAACCTCAAGATATTACTGGATATGCTACTTATGGTAGTACTATTAATAGAATTAAAACTGACAACTCTGATACTAATCAAGAAGAGATACAAGGTCAACTGCTGGGTCCAAGAGATCAACAATACATTCTACATAGGTGAACTTGAACATATACTTTTTGGGACACAAAATGAAACTAATATTCAAACAAACTATATACATGCACACACATTCTCACACACACACACACACACACACACACACACACACACACACACACACACACACACACACACACACACACACACACACACACACACACACACACACACACACACACACACACACACACACACACACACACACACACACACACACACTAGTATATGCTGTATTTTGATATTGTTTGTGTGATTTGATTCATTTTTGTACACAGCCAGATTTTGGCTAATTTTGTAAAATTTTGGCAAAATAATTAACATCTTGACATTAACATATTAAATCATTATATATATAGAGAAGTGCATACTTACACTATTGTTTCCCTTTTACCAAAACTGAGTTCACTCATAGTAGCTGTGACCATGGTTGGAAATCTATTATGACAATAGCTTTGACATTGTTAATGTAAATAATGGTGACTTGATTAAAACAACTAATTATTTTAAATGGTACATTAATGAGCTGTCTTACCAAATCAGAATACTACACAATACAAAGTGGGCACAACTAAACTGAATGATGTTAAAGTAGAGTTGTGTTTATTGAAAGACATTTGTATCTTAATTTTAGGAAAGTAGATCCATCTACTGTTTAGATCCGTAAGATATACATATATATATATATATATATATATATATATATATATATACATTGTGTATGAGTTGAATTATATTGGAATTATGTTTGAGTACATATGCAAAACTATTTTCTATTATTTTGAATAAATGAGAAGAGGTCAGCAGTCAAGACAGCAAGTAATAATTATATTATTATATTAATATTCTCTTATTGGCATCAATATAGTCCTATGAACAAACAATTAAAATGTTTAGGTGTTATAAATTTATTTTCTCTCTTTCTAGATGTTTTAAATTTATTAACTCTAGATACTAATATATATCATATATCTATTAATGCAGAATCTATCCTAATACAATGTAAAATACAGTTGTTTCATAAAGTTAAGTCTCTAGGTCTGACTATTGATGAGTTCTTTAGTTGACTTAGTCACACACAGATATCATGATAAGAGAGAATAGTTTATTTTATCAGATCATAATTAAATTATAAATCATTGGCAGTCAGTAGGCTACTTCTCACAGTTGTTAATATGAGACAAAACACTAGAGTCTTCAACTGACCAATTGTTGATATTCCACTCTCAAAAATAAAAAGTCTAGTGTATTCCAGTCTGACTTACAATTTATATTGTTATTATTATAAGATTGTTATATACCAACAACTATTTATATCTTGTAATATATTTTGTTAGTCTTTCTGTTCAAATCATAATGTGTCCCACCACACAAATCTCAATTCAAACTATACATTTTTGCATTCCTTTAACCTCTGTACTGTTACAATATAAAATTAACTGAATATATTATATGTGTGACATTATTATATATATTAATGTTTTGGTTTTTTATAGAAGACCCCAATAAGTAACTTCAAGGTACTCTGTAATCTTTTTAATCATCTCAGAACGAATTCGTGTGCCTGAATTTAATTCACCACCATAACTATGTATGGCAATAGCTGTCCAATATCCTTTATACCATGTGTATACGGGGCTACCACTTTGACCACCTGTTGTGTCATTCTTATAAAATACACGCTCATCTGTTACATGGATGATCTCACCACCTGTTATCCACATAGTAGCAGGAGTAATCCATAGTCCACGAGTATGTTTGGTATCTATACTGGCGTTACACTTTTCCTCTTGACTTGCTCTGTGTTTATCTTCTTCTTTATATTGTATATACTCTGGACACGCCCATAACTGCTCAGCAGCTGCTGTAGCTACTTGTGGAGGTTGTCCTGGAAAATAAACTGTAATCTTCTTAGCTAATGCACCAGGATTGAATTCATCACCACCAATGTAAGTGCAGTGAGCACTGGTAAGAATAACTTGGTGACCAACTTCAGGTTTTATGTTAATCTTGAAGCCAGAAGCAACCCACTTGCTGCCACTTTCTGACTCAATTTCCAAATAGCAGATCCACTTATAGGGAGGAGAAATGGATGGATAGACGTGAAATCTTTTATCTTCCCCAAGCATACATACGTGTTAACCCCAACCAGTAGCTTCACCTACACAAGGACCAAATGACTCATTAGGATTGGGAAGTTGTTGATCTGTTAGTGGAGGTTGAGATGTCTACATTAATAAGAAAGAAAAAAGTAACTCATAAAGCCACACCCACAAATAAGAATCAGTTGAAAACCTAAGCAAGTTCTTACCATGTCTTGCTGTCTGATAGAAATAGCAACTTCACGTTTTATAATAACCAAAGGAGAGTTTCTTTAAGTAGAAGGTTTATATCCTAATTAATCTTTTGAAAGGACAGGTCAGGTCAGGTCAGGTCAGGTCATGGTAAGGTCAAATCATCTTTAGTCACATAGACAATAACTGACATTATTTAATCAGTTGTCAGATAAACAAAGACTGTTTTGAAAGTAATGGTCACTGCTGGTGACGACTATGCTTCATGGGAACCACTAAATCTACCACTAGGGGTGAAAGTACATCCAACTGATTTACAACTTCCTCCCAATGTGGTCTCTCAGAGGAAGTTTATCTTCCCTGTGTCAATCTTAGCTGGTTTGGAGTATAAAAACAATGATAGTGATGAGTCAGAAATCCCTGCTATCAGTGACAAGATGGACTGTCCCTTTTTTAATTATTATCATAGCAATGACAAAACCATTCATGATTTTGATGACAGAACTCAAGTGTATCCCACGACATCTGTTCCTTATGTTTGGATTTGTGCCTTGTTTGTTCATTAGCCTTGTGGAAAAAATTAAGAGAGGTACTGGATTCAGGATTAATATAACTTGAATTCAGGACTAGACAAACAAGTTATTCTAACCAATCCACATTGTCTATTTATTCCAGGCTGGGATAATTTGGAAAACAATAAAATAATACCAACACTAAAAACTTAAGAACATTCATGTTGTGGGTTTGGTTGGTCACATAATTATATTAACAATCATGTTCCTGTATTTTTAGCCTACTATTTTAGATCATCTGTGTTAACAATAACAAAACATTGATAACACAAGAACTAATGAGATAGCAAAATTTACAGCTGGTAGTTTAGACAATGATATTATAGTACCTTTCTTTGTAGTTCTAGAACAATACCAAAGAAAGCTCAAGGAGGTGGTCCAGGATTACCAACTTTGTAGAAGACATTGTAAGGATAGTATGCAACTCTGTAATAAATAATACATTTATACTCAATAACTGCCTGTTACAATGACTTATAGTAATATTATGATAACATATTATATGATATATCTACAGATGTTCTGTCTAATGTCATGAAGAACTGAAATCCTAATGTTCAACAAATATATAATATATATAATATGTATTTAAATACTGACACAATTTATTGACTTACTTGTACCATAGTAGCAATAATACTAGTAGTAGAGCTATTACTGTAGCTAGAAAGAAGAGCTTGATTAGTAAACATATTATGAGGGGGTGTATATTGACACACCCTTAATTGGACATTTAATGAATATTGTTATTATTAATTAATATTCATAATAATGTTTATTTCTAATTGTGTCAATTTTCGCCTACAAGTAAATTCATGTTGGTTTCTTCACTGTTTGTCTAATAATTATGGGAGCAAAATATTACAGAATTATCAGTTCAGTAATAGCAATATTCAATTGATGGTTTGTTGTAACTGTTATAGTAGAGTCAGTAGGCTATTAGTATTCTGTCACTATTGTCTATTCATTAATGTGACTGAATACCAATGGCCTACTAACTCTATATAATCCTTGTAAACGCTTAGAGAGCAACAGTTGCAATGACATATGATATATTTTAGTAGGAAATATAAGGACATAGGAAATGTAATGGTATGTTTTGTAACAGATTATAAGTGTGTGGTACTATGAAGAGAATCAGCATATCCATTAGTGGAAAATGTCCCAAGACAATTGTTTATATAGTAAATTATAGTGAGATAGGACAGCTGTGCCTTTTGGTTAGATAATTATACCACAATTAGTATTATTAGATTATATAAAAAAATAATTTTTTAGATACATTGTGGTCTACTATAAACATGTTGCTGTTGGCTATCTTTGTCTCTCTCTTTGTTTCACTTACATTTGCTACTAACTGGAAGTATGAGATCTATGTCAGTTCATCATTTGGTGTGAACACTACCTCTTGTTGGAATGGAGGAGACCAGACACCTTGTGTTACTCTCAATCTAGCTCTACAAGGACTACAACACAACTCCACTGTCATCTACCTGTATCCTGGTACCTATATATTGGACAATACCAGTAAGGTGATAGACAAGTCTGATATTGCTATTGTAGGTCTTACTACTAAAGATGGAGGTAAGACAGTAACTATAAAGTGTAGTTCACACGTTGGACCATTATTTCTATCATCTACAAACATTACTTTCATGTCTGTGGTTCTCCATAGTTGTGGTAATATTCATATCAACCCTAGTAAGGACTTTCAAATGTATACATCAATGTTTTCTGGTGTCCAGTTAGTTGATGTAATGATAAATTCTGGAAGTAATGCCAGAATTACTCAGCATACTTATGAGTATGGCAACAAGTATGATATGGGCTCTAATAAGGTATTAGAGTGTTCTTACAACTTAGACATAGAAATGGATGATGATAGCAACATTGCTATCTCTGGAGAAACATTTTATATTACTGCAACAGTCTATGACTGTAATGGTGAATCGCATGATTGGAGGTATGATTTGAAAGTATGTGTTATCTCTGGTCCAGCATCCATGTATTTTCCTTATTATCAACAATGTGACACAATATCATATGACTGTAATTATAATTGTTCTAGAAGTTTTCCTATAACTCTCTTCTACGATTCACGATCAGATAACATGGCAAAATCCAGTGATGTTATGTTATCATTTCAAACACAAGGATTTATAAACCAAACCCTTCAACACAACTTATCAGTATATCTGTTTATGTATACAAACTGCAGTGATAGTAGAACAGGAAAATGTGACCCTGGCTATGGAGTTCCTATTAATCAGCTTGATAGATGTGTCCAATGTGACCAACATCCATCAATACCAGGTTGGGTGATGTTTATCTTAATACAACTCTTACCAGTAACAGTAGTTGTGTTGATAATAATAGTCTTCAACATACAATTGATCAATGGTTTTATGATTGGAGTAGTCTTCTACTGTCAAATGATTAGTATAGTGTATCCAAATCTAAGTCTAAATCTTGTTATTGACAGTAATTATTTTAATTATTATGATTGTTCAATCAACAAGATAAAATGGTATATTATACCTTGTAATATATTTAATTTGGATTTCCTAGTCTTTTTGTTTAGTCCTCTCTGTATCACACCTCACATGACACCATTACAAGCTATATCATTCTGGTATATTATACCAACCTATCCACTGGTCCTTCTACTCTTGATCTATACCTGGATTATAATGTATGATAAAGGATTTAGGTGTGTAGTCATTATCACTAGACCTCTTCATCGTCTACTAGCACGTTTCTGGCGCATGATTAACATTGAGCCTTCCTTGATTCATTCTATAGCCTCAATATATCTGTTATGTTTCACTCAGTTTGCTGCTACTTCTCTTCAACTATTATATCCTACAACATGGTATGTATGGAATAGCACATATGCCTTATTTGATGATGGAGTTGTCAAGCATTTTAGTTTACTTCATTGTCTAGCTGGTATCTTTGCTATCATTGTGTTAGTGTTCATTATATTCTTACCAATGCTCTACATACAACTTTATCCATTTAAACTATTCCACAAATTACTGAGCTGTTTATATTTTAGAAAGGAAATATTGATATCTTTGTGTGATGTGTTCACTGGACCCTATAAAAATGGTTCTGATGACACACGTGATTATCGCTGCTTTGCTGGATTTTATTTTGTTCTGAGAATCATCATTTTATGTCTATATTTCATTCCTTATAAATTTTCTGGTCAATTTATTGTTCTTTACTGTCAAATAGCACTATTTGCTTTGTTTGGTGGAATGTTTATGATCTTTCGTCCATATAAAAATAATCTTCAAAACTTTAGCAATTTAATAATTTTTTTATTTTTAATGGCAGCAAGTGCTATAACTTTAATTGCAGATAATCATCGGCTAGCAATAGGTTCTCAACCAGCAGTAGATTTTCAAATAGTGATTGTTACATTTTCTGGGATCCTTGTTTTTGTAATCTTCATTTCAGTTGTTGTCTGGACAGTTAAGAAAATTGCTAGTATTTGTGTGTATTGTAGAGATAGCAGTAAACCATCTCGTATTGAAGAACATGCAGACATTCAACCATTACTTGAAAATGATGACAACTGGATTGCTGATCGTATAGAACATCCAGATGACTATGATGAAGAACATGTACCTTATGACTTACCTGTCTCACAACCTCAAAATATTACTGTCCGGGGTACTTATGGCAGTACTATTAATACAATTAAAACTGACAACTCTGAGACTAATCAACTATCATTAGGAAGAGATACAAGGTCGACTGCTGGGTCCAAGAGATCAACAATACGTTCTACATAGGTGAGCTTGAACATATACTTTTTGGGACACAAAATTAAAGTAATGCTTAAACAAACTTATACATGCAAACACATTCTCACACACACACTAGTATATGCTGTATTTTGATATTGTTTGTGTGATTTGATTCATTTTTGTACACAGCAAGATTTTGGCTAATTTTTGTAAAATTTTGGCAAAATAATTAACATCTTGACATTAACATATTAAATCATTATATTTATACAGAAGTGCATACTTACACTATTGTTTCCTTTTCCTTTTTATAATTACCACAACTGAGTTCACTCATAGCAGCTGTGACCATGGTTGGAAGTCTATTATGACAATAGCTTTGACATTGCTAAAGTAAATAATAGTGAATTGTTTAAAACAACTAATTATTTTTAAATGATACATTAATGAGCTGTCTTACCAAATCAAAATACTACACAATACAAAGTGGGCACAACTAAACTGAATAATGTTAAAGTAGAGTTATGTTTATTGAAAGACATTTGTATCTTAATTTTAGGAAAGTAGATCCATCTACTGTTTAGATCCGTAAGATATACACACATATATATATATATATAACAGAATTAAAGGACAAAAGAACAGAGCTCTCGCTGTGTTGCTGTTACTCCGAGTTTCACGCGTTATGCGATCGTCAGACAGCTGGATACTACTCTGTTTGCAGGCTGGTTAACTATCGAAGTATGTTTGGCAATTGAAGAAAGAAGGCGAGGAATTCAAAATCACCTGGTCAATAAACCGAAGGGCACAAGCCTACTCCAACACAACAAAGCGGTGCGACCTTTGCCTAACGGAAAAGCTCTCTATCATCAACGCCGACAAAACCACCACCCTGAATAAAAGATCCGAACTCGTTTCAAAATGCCGACACGAAAACAAGTACTATTTAGCACACTTCTCTAGGGATAAGACATAGTTAACACCTCGATGCTATATAACCAGCCTGCAAACAGAGTAGTATCCAGCTGTCTGACGATCGCATAACGCGTGAAACTCGGAGTAACAGCAACACAGCGAGAGCTCTGTTCTTTTGTCCTTTAATTCTGTTCTAACCCGCTCTGTCTAAACGACATCGAGCACTCTTCAACAGACTTAGATACTTCAGTATATATATATATATATATATATATATATATATATATACATTGTGTATGAGTTGAATTATAATTATTGGAATTATGTAATTGAGTACATATACAAAACTACTTTTGGATGAGAAGAGGTCAGCAGTCAAGACAACAAGTGATAATTATATTATTATATTAATATTCTCTCATTGGCATCATTATAGTCCTATGAACAAACAATTAAAATGTTTAGGTTTTATAAATTTATTTTCTCTCTTTCTAGATGTTTTAAATTTATTAACTTCAGATACTAATATAGCATATATCTATTAACGTAGAAATCTATCCTAATACAATGTAAAATACAGTTGTTTCATAAAGTTAAGTCTCTAGATCTGACTATTGATGAGTTCTTTAGTGACCAATTGTTGAGACTCCACTCTCAAAAATAAAAAGTCTAGTGTATTCCAGTATGACTTACAATTTATATTGTTATTATTATAAGATTGCTATATACCAACTATTTATATCTTGTAATATAATTTGTTAGTCTTTCGGTTCAAATCATAATGTGTCCCACCACACAAATCTCAATTCAAACTATACATTTTGCATCCTTTAACCTCTGTACTGTAACAATATAAAATTAACTGAATACATTATATATATGACATAATTATATATATTAATGTTTTGGTTTGTAGAGAAGACCCCAATCAATAACTTCAAGGTATTCTGTAATCTTTTTAATCATCTCAGGACGAATTCGTGTGCCTGAATTTAATTCACCACCATAACTATGTATGGCAATAGCTGTCCAATATCCTTTATACCATGTGTATACGGGGCTACCACTTTGACCACCTGTTGTGTCATTCTTGTAAAATACACGCTCGTCTGTTACATGGATGATCTCACCACCTGTTATCCACATAGTAGCAGGAGCAATCCATAGTCCATGAGTATGTTTGGTATCTATACTGGCATTACGCTTTTCCTCTTTTGTAAAATGAACACCTCTCTCTGGAACTACTCCTGGATAACCACAATTACTGACAACACGACCCCATAACTTGTTACAAGTAGTTCTTGCACACCAACCAAATCCTCCTTCGCTACTTCCTTTTAATCTGATCAGTCCATAGTCATGATCTTGACTTGCTCTGTGTTTACCTTCTTCTTTATATTGTATATACTCTGGACACGCCCATAACTGCTCAGCAGCTGATGTAGCTACTTGTGGAGGTTGTCCTGGAAAATAAACTGTAATCTTCTTAGCTAACCCACCAGGATTGAATTCATCACCGGCAATGTAAGTGCAGTGAGCACTGGTAAGAATAATTTGGTGATCGATTTTGACGTCATCTACATTAATCTTGAAACCTGTACCAACGTTTTTAATACCATTATCTGATTCAATCTCCAAATAACATATCCACTTGTAAGGAGGTGACAGACTTTCACAGACATGAAATCTTTCATCATTTTCATCTAATATACTAGGTCCAGAAAATGACTGAGGATCAGACATTTTAATATCTGTTGGATCATCTTGCACTTGATTTGCCTGTATTAATATATTATATATAATAATTGTTATCCACAGATCTAGATATAGCAACCAAGATCCTAACTATGGACATAAAACTATAATGTGGGTATATCTATATCTCTATCGAACTTACCATTGGACTTAGTCTTGTCTAAGCTGTCGAATATAACAACAATGATCCTATAATCCGCTTATGTATTATTACATAGACTATGATGATGATGATATTTAATAAACATCCTTGCACTTCCTGCTATTAATTCAGTGGGTTGTTGAGTTGTATACCTTCAAGTAGTGTTATTGATTGACGATCAACTTTATCCTTATAGATGACGTTAGGCCAGTTCAAAACCCAATAAACAGGTCTGGATGTGTATTGTTTATAATTGTATTACCAAACCTACTATGACGATAAATGTGACCACTATAATATTTAATTGAGTTTATAGGTCAGGTGAGGCCAGGTCAGATGAGGTCAGAAGGTAGCTCCATGGAAACCTCAGATAATATCTAGTAAACTATTTTGGTTGTAACTATATGATAACATAATTATATCCCCTATATTGCTTGCATCACATAAGAGCTTATCTGCAACAGTTATTCTTGATAATGGGGTGTGGTGTACGAGTCTACATTTAGTGGTAGTGAAAAGTTTGTAAATAAACAACACAGTAGTCAATAAAATGTACTTAGCTTTGGATAACTTTTAACAAGTATATGCAAGTCATGATGCAACCTGGACTTATTA
Source organism: Xestospongia bergquistia (assembly GCA_963965975.1). Lineage (NCBI taxonomy): Eukaryota > Metazoa > Porifera > Demospongiae > Haplosclerida > Petrosiidae > Xestospongia > Xestospongia bergquistia. The sequence continues at coordinate 7,919,838 of OZ014412.1, read as the reverse complement.
CAGATAATGAATTACTTATGGTAACTAAAAGGAAGATAGGTTGATCCAAGGAGGCATACATCACAGAACATGATCATCTACACTGATATGCTGTAATCATTAGATCAACTATCAGTCATTACACATATCTACTATCAGTTTGCCATATTAACTACTCAGTAAAGTAAGCTTCAAAGAAATCATTTTAATTAAAGCAACATCACTGCAATAACAATAAGTAGTTAGCTGGTCCATCTAATCCCCCAGTCATGGGCAAGCATATAGACAAATGTAGATTTTACTAAAGTAGTATTAATATTCATATGAGGTCCCACCTATTATTTGTATAATATTGTTTATTAAAAATTTTATTACTCAAATAATAGAATCCAACATAAACAAAAATTATCAGTCACTGAAGCTATAATAACTAGTTATTAAACTACTGATTTTCAGTATGTAAATTAACATGCATTAACTATAATGTCAATGTTGTGGGTCTGCGCGAAGGCCCCAACTATCTCTTTCAATACCAAGATATTTTGTTATGTTCTCAATCATCTCAGGACGAATTCGAGGAGCAGAGTTTGAGGTACCACCATAACTATGTATACCAACAACAGTCCAATATCCTTTAAGCCATGTGTAGACAGGACTGCCACTTTGACCACCAAATGTGTCATTCTTATAATATATACGATTTTCTTTAACTCCGGTAACTTTTCCACCTGTTATCCATAGCCGACCAGTGGGTCGTTTATCACCAGGGTAACCGCAATTAGTGACAACACGATCAAATAACTTATTATCACTAGCTTGTGCACTCCACCCAAATCCTCCTTCACTACTTCCTGGTAACTTGATCAGTCCATAGTCATGATCTTGACTTGCTCTCATTTTATCCTCTTTTTTATATTGTATATACTCTGGACATGCCCATAACTGCTCAGCAGCTGATGTAGCTACTTGTGGAGGTTGTCCTGGAAAATAAACTGTAATTTTCTTTGCTAATCCACCAGGGTTGAAATCATCACCACCAACGTAAGTGCAGTGAGCACTGGTAAGAATAATTTGATGACCGACGTCAGGTTTTACATTAATCTTGAAACCAGAACCAACCCAATTGCTGCCACTTTCTGACTCAATTTCCAAATAGCAGATCCACTTGTAGGGAGGAGAAATGGTTGGATAGACGTGAAATCTTTCATCTTTTCCAAATATGGTTTCACTCCAACCGGTAGCTTCACCTACACAAGGACCAAAAGACTCATTAGGATTGGGAAGTTGTAAATCTGTTAGTGGAGGTTGAGATGCCTACATTAAGAAAAAGAAGAAAGTCATAAAGCCACACCCAATAATAAGAATCAATGGAAGGCCTAAGCAAAATAGTTCTTACCATGTCTTGCTGTCTGATAGGAGTACGTGTTCTATGATAAATAAATGAGTGTTTGGTGTAGTTCTTTAAATAAAAGGTCTATATGCTAATTAACCTTTTAAAGTTCAGGTCAGGTCAGGTCAGGTCAGGTCATGGTAAGGTCAAATCATCTTTAGTCACGTAGACAATAACTGACATTATTTAATCAGTTGTCAGATAAACAAAGACTGTTTTGAAAGTAATGGCCACTGCTGGTGACGAGTATCCTTTATGGGAACCACTAAATCTACCACTGGGGGTGAAAGTACATCCAACTGATTTACAACTTCCTCCCAATGTAGTCTCTCAGAGGAAGTATATCTTCCCTGTGTCAATTTTAGCTGGTTTGGAGTATGAAAAGAATGATAACAATGAGTCAGGAATCCCTGCTACTAGTGATAAAATGGATCATCCTTTTTTAGGTTATTATCATAGCAATGACAAAACCATTCACGATTTTGATGATAGAACTCAAGTGTATCCCACGACATCTGTTCCTTATGTTTGGATTTGTGCCTTGTTTGTTCATTACCCTTGTGGAAAAATTGGGAGAGGTACTGGATTCAGGATTAACTTGAATTCTGGACTAGACAAACAGGTTATTCTAACCAGTGCACATTGTCTATTTATTCCAGGTTGGGGTAATTTGGTTGAGCATGTACCAGCCCAGTATCCTTCGGAAATACACGTTTGTTTTCCTGGAAAAGAGGCTCAAATAATCACTAAATCAGAATCATACTGGATCTCACCTATGTATATTGAAACTGAGGCTAGAGGTGCAGATTATGCGGTCATTGTCTTGCGTGGAAAAGATAGCGAAGGTTTCAGTGTATCGCCATCATTAGCAGATGAAGATTTAGCTTGTCAACTTGCTACCTTAAGTGGCTTTCCTGGTGACAGACCTGTAGGTACAATGTGGACTTCATCAGGATTGCTTGAAAAGGTCACAAAGAACCGTTTTTTCTATTTCAACGATACCTACAGAGGTCAAAGTGGCTCTCCTGTGTACATAAATGATCATGATGGCCAGTTTGTGGCCATAGGGATACACAGTGCAGGTGGTTATCCAAATTCAGCTCTCAGAATAACAAATATTGTTTTCAAACAGATAGTCAAATTTATTAGTTAACCAGTATTAGTTCTCATGTATTGACATATCAGAACTCTCTTTTATATTGAGACTAAATGGCTCTTTGTGCATGAAAGCTGGGACACATATTCCAATATGAAAACAAAAATATATTATTAATAAATCAAAGCATTCATAGATTTTTTAATTTGATAATTTGCTATTGATTTCCTGTCACATGTGAACCATCTTTAATGTAATCTTAATAGTATTGTCAATTTGAAAGCACAATTCTGAAAAAGTACCCTTTTCCCAGCTAAATTGACATGTTCAAGGTTTGTTCTGTTGCTCTGCAGGTGTTGGCTTGCAGAATGTCAAATATTAAAGCATTAAATTATTGTATTGATTGAAAAATTATTATGAATTCGTTTTTAAGAAGGCAATCATTGTTACTTTAAATTAAAAAAATAGAAATTATTGTACAAAGAAGTATATAATATTTCCATTATATGTATTGATAAGAACAATAAAAAAAAGAAGAAAGTGAATTATTTACGTAATTGTAAGATAAATTTTTCCCAAGGTCCAGGTTCACTTTTTTCAGAAATAAATTGACAGTTCACTAAACCAGACCCTTCACTATTCTGATCAATAAGAGTACCATCCATGCAAAGATAGACCCCTTGTTTGGAAGCAGATTCAATTGAAACACTGCCATCACTGTTGCTATGTACATAATATCCTGCTGAAGGCCCTTCTCCATATCGACAGCTTACAACCCCATATCCTTGAATGGAGGGAGAAAGCATGCCTTTGTCTGCCATATGAAGTCTTGCTCCCCTAATTGATGTTGGAGCTATAGTTTTAACTGGCAATGATTCGGATGTTTCTGTAGATTGCTGGGCTTGAAGTGGAAATATGTCGAATGTTGTAGTGGCACCATAATGGCAACTCACAACACCTTCAACATCTGGATCTCTGGTTGGAGTGTCTGCCCTCAGATACACATTGGGAAATGCTTGTGATTGTATTATGTAACTCATTGAATAGCTGACTTCCTTAAGAACTTCGTGTATCACCTCTGAAGTGAACCGCACAGCTGTGTTAAAGACACCACCAAAGCTCTGTATGCCAATAACAGTCCAGTGACCTTTATGCCATGTGTAAACTGGACTACCACTGCCAGTGCCCAAGGAATCTTGCATGAAATAGATGTTTTTGTCAGAGACACTTTCTACTCCTCCTCCTGAAATCCAAAGTGTTCCTTTAGGCTTGTCAGCTGGATATCCACAAGTTGATAGTGGACGACCGGTCAACTCTGCATCACTTAAAAGTGTCGTCCATCCAAATCCATCATTACTGGAGCCAGGTAAAAGAATTACGCCATAATCATAGTCAGGGTTACCATCTTCTATAAATTCTGGTGCAGCCCAGAGTTGTTTGCCTGTTGCTACTATCTCTTTTTGCCCAGCAAAGAAGACAGTGACTTTCTTTGCATATTTTCCACGAAGAAACACCGAATGAGCACTGGTTACAATAACTTGGTGACTTACAGCTGGCTGGATATTAATCTTAAATCCATTTGCTAAATATTGCTTTCCTTTTACAGTTTCAATAAGAAGTTGGCATGTCCAGTTGTAAGGTAACAATGTACTGGTAACCACTTCCATTCTTTCATCTCTAGAACTGGAGAAATGTGAAAGATCAGAACCAAAAATGACATCTTGAAGAATGACTGGAGTTGAGACTTGACTACCCATTTTGTTCACAAAATATCTCTTTCTTTAACAGTTTCTTCTCCAAACTGTTTACTTGTTATATCTGTAAGTGTATATATAATATAGATGGCTAAACAAATTTGAGACATCCGCCCACATACCATTTCTGTATTAGTAATAACTGCTGAGCAATAAACAGATGTTCACAAACACAATAGCTGTATTCCATTCTAAGCTCAATGTAGCTTGATACACTGATATGTTACTATTGATATAATCACATTCAGCTTTAATGTCACTTTCATTATCGTATCATTTGTCAATTGTGGCTTGTAGCCCACACTTAGGGCAAGCCTCAAAGAAATTCACTACATTGTTAAGTAATATATCCTTTACTGAATATCAAGGGAGTATACTGTATGTAGACCACAATAATGGCAGTCACGAGCACTCCTCTCATGCTTGCAAATGATTACACTATGCTATATAGCAAATTTGTACATACATTGTAACCACATAAATTAAGTTTGTTATAAAAATGAATTGAGATGCATGTGGGATAAATGTCCTTGTGTAAGTGATATGAAACTTGAGACATGCACACATGCATAATTATATATGTATATAGTAAACACTTGACAGAAGCTTAGCATGATATGAATGATTGTATGTATTAATAAATATATATTCATGTAGATGTCTTAGTGAGCTCTTATAATATGAGAATTACAACCCTTAATATTTTAATTCTACCATCTCAAGCAAACTTTAAAGTAGAATCAATGAATTCTGTGAGACAATGTGTGGAGAATTAACATGTCATACTTCAGCAATTAAGACATTTGATTCTCTGTAGAAGGACTGACTATAAAATGAATTTGATATTGGAAATATGACAGATCTAGGATTAATTACCAATACAGAGCAGCTTTGTAGTGCATATTTCTCTCTCTCTCTCTTTCTATCTCTATCTATATATATACATATATATATAATATTATATATATATGTGTGTGTGTGTGTGTGTGTATATATATGTATATATATATATATATATATGTATGGCAGAACCTGATTTCTAAAAAGGAACCACTGTTAAAATATCTCAAAAACAGTTTTGTATGCATACAATTGCTGTATATACACAACTATTCATGGTAACTGTATGTATACAAAACTTTTTAAAGATGTTTTAACAATGGTCCCTTTTCACAAATCAAGTCACAAATATATTGTTTTGCCAGAAATGATCCCTTTTTGCAAATCAGGTCACATTATATGTTGCTATTGGGTTGCAATGGGCAAATGACATCACTACTTCATAACAGTCACTTATACATGTACATGTAAAATTAACTAGAAGCCTTACTTGTTGTTGACATGGCAACAACCCAACAAAGCATGCACTAAAGCCACTACAAAGGAAACTGTCAATAATGCAATTTGTTATCCTAGACCAAAACAGGAAAGGGTAGATATCAGGATTCAACATTGTATTGTACATATAACAATGACTCTGTTGATCTGTTTTGAGTCCAAAATTCATTGACAAAAATATGATTAAAACATTGATTTTCACATACAATTCAAAACTATACCATTTCTAAAAACTCAATATCTTCTGTGTACTTTAAAAATTGCAAAGAGTTAATCTTTCTTCTTAATAACTTTTAGAAAAACTCCATTAATTGGCCCTTGTGATATTCCTACTAATGTCTTTAAGGGAACCTATATGTAACAACAAAAACAACAACAATAAAGTATAAATAAACAAACAAACAAAAAACTTTTTTTAACTAGAAAAACAATGTCACCTGAGTATCAGGAGTTTTTTCAAACCTATACTTCCTTAGCAGTCTTGTCAGTGCCATCTTTGCTTCTATTTGAGCAAACTTCATTCCAAGACAATTACGTGGACCCCATCCAAATGGCATATAGCACATAGGATGACGATCTTCCTTCTCTTCAGGACTAAACCTGTAAATGAGCACAGTTTATCTACATTGTCATCTTAGTCTTTCTTCTAACCGTTCAGGACGAAACCGTTCAGGTTCATCCCAATACTCTGATGAATAGTGGAGTTGTTGAATGGCAATATAAACGTAAGAGTTCTTAGGAATTGTCACACCATTTATTGTGCAAGTCTCTGTACAAACACGCCGAGTTCTAATGGAGAAATTGAAGCATCAAAAAATGCTAGTACAAGCCATATACCTAACAGCTGGAGGCAGCACTCTTAGTGATTCTTGAATGACCCAGTCCAAGTATGTTATGTTGTGGGAAGCATCATAAAGTGTAGCATCCTAGACCTCAACATTAACAATAAGTTATAAGTCTTCACTGCACACCTCATTTTCCTGGTAATAGTCCTCAATAGCTTGACATAACTTATCTTGCACATCTGGGTTGAGCGCTAATAGGTATGCTGTAAATGTCAGTAAGCTACTTGTTGTCTCATAACCAGCTAAGATAAACCCAATGCATATAGAAACTATTTCCTCATCAATTATGCTTGTTTCTATGGATCCTAATGTGTCTGTCATCTCCTTTGGTTTAGCATCCATTACAAGCTGTAGAAAATCTTTGTTCTACAAAAATATTATAAGCAATTATGTTAAGTTATTACCATAGAAGTGTCAGACATTAGTCTTCTGTTTTGAACAAGTTGTAAAGAAATTTTACGAAGACGACAAAAATTTTTAAATACTCTGTGCTGTCGACCAAGTAGTCGGGTCAGGAAGATCAAAAAAGGTATTTGAGCTAAAGAACACATAAAAATGGAAGAAAATATGAAGGATTAAAGTAATACTATTATGAGCAGTTACATAGTAGAGTGTCAATCCATACAACTAGATTAGTTCCAAACATGGCAAATATTCCTTCTGCTGCCTTTGTAAATTCATCTCCTTCTCCTTTCAAAATGTTCACTTCGTGACCAAATGAAGTCGCTAAAAGTGTCTCCATTGTAAATGAATTAAACGTCCTTAGAAAGGTAACTAAAGTTACATTGTCATACATCATTGTTACCTCCATAAGTCAGTACTCCCTTCTACTTTGCTTAGTTCCTCCATTTTTTCAACCAGAGACACACAATGTCTCTCAATTATCGGTACCATCTACAACAAGTTACTTTTAAATTTCTTAATGTCTAATAACTTACAAGCTTTAGTTTCTTTGCAGTGAAACATGGAGTGATGATATTTCTTGTCTGCTTCCATTGTTCTCCTTCCATGAAAAATAAGTCAGGTGGTTTATCATTGCCAATTTTTCGAATAGCATCTTGATTGAACTATAAAAAAAATTAATTCCTTATGATCACCAACGGCCATAACAACAACATACACTTCTGTCTGCAAATTTATCAAACTGTTTCACCATTGTATCCTTCAACATGTCAGCATTGGCAATACAAAACCAAGGAGTGGCACCAACATAATACCTGGTAATATATACATCCTATATTTGCTATAAATAATTCTGAAATACCCAAAAACTTTTCCATGGTTTTCAACCCATTTTTTGTATGCTTCATTGACTCCCTAAAAGGTATGGTTGTTACAATAAAACAGTTATAACAATACCAGTTTTAGTAGTTCATGTGTATTTCCTACAAATGGTGTCACAGGAGGATGAGGTATGCCCAGTTTTTTAAAGAACTGATAAGGAGCATAGACAAATCTAGAGCACAACAATAACTTATTATTACTACTATACCAAATGATGGCTTGACTTACTTGTACCAGGATAATAGGACAACTATACCAGCACCTAATATGAACAGCATTAGCAAAGGTAGAGTAATGAGAGAGAAAAATCTCTCTCCATTTTCATTAGGCATTTTACTCAGGCAAAAAGGAAATGCCAAAGTTACTACTATAACCTTTTTAAGGCTTTTAAAAATTAGATTACATTACAAACATATAAGTATAAACAGATAGAATTATCATATATGTTAAATATTTGTTAAGTTATTTAAATAAAATTAATAATGAAGGCAATATTTACAGCTCAATAAACAAGCTATAGATAATCATTACTAAATTTTGTAATTTTTGTAATAAAAAAACATTTTAATGATAATATATAGGAAGCTCTCAAAGTTTCAGAAGCAATAAAGTGCTGTCTACTAGACATTATTGTATATTGTAAGTGGGGGCCCAGCCCTTCACTTTGTGCTTATATGGCTTCATTTTTTTTGCTTTATTAAAACGTATGACATGTCTACCTTTATTTTGAGTAAATGGTGGTAGCATGTTAATTGTGATGTTGTGTACATGTTTTAAAGAATTATATTTAAATTATATTATATGTAAATTCAATTTTCAAACAAGTTTAAATGATTTAGAAAATCAAGAATATCTTTAGCTTAAACCATAATCAGTAGTAAGGGTTTAGTAAATCAACTCAAACAATAGTTGGTTTTAGTTTAACAAAAAAATAGAAAATTGATCAATCAAATTATTCATAAGTGAGTCAACAAAAAACAGTCTTTATTTTTTGACAACTTTTAAAAACACTCCATTAGCGGGTCCTTGTGAAATTCCAACTTTAGTCTTAAGTGGAATCTTTTACAAAATAACAATAAAAGCAAGTGTATTGTTATGAGTCACTCACCTCAGTTTCAGGAGTTTTCACAAACTTAAATTTTCTCAGCATAGCTGTCAGTGCCATTTTTGCTTCTACCTGAGCAAACCTCATTCCAAGACAATTACGTGGACCCCATCCAAATGGCATATAACACATAGGATGACGATCTTCCTTCTCTTCAGGACTAAACCTGTGTGTAGTAGTATTAGCATTTTTTATCATAGACTTAACCCCTTCTAACCGTTCTGGTCGAAACTCTTCAGGCTTGTCCCAAAACTCTGGTGAGTAATGTAGAGGATGTATGGCAATGTAAACATAAGAGTTCTTAGGAATTGTCACACCATTAATAATGCAAGTCTCTGTGCAATAGCGCCGAGTTCTGTAAGGTATATATATATAGTGACTCACGTCTATTTTTATATGTGACATGATACTATAGATATTCAAGGTAATATAACATTTGCTATGCCACAAATATATCATAGCACTGATCATATTGTATTATATCATTTCTATCTCCATATTGCATACATTATACACTATCAAGGTCACCACTATAAACTATGGTTGAAGGTCAGAAATTAAATTTAATTATTAATTTAATTTGTCTTTATTAAACTACTCTACTACTACTCCCCTTACTGTTTTAATAACAAAACACTAAAAATTTGTATGCACTAAAGAAATTTTGATTGGATTCTAATAATTTCTAAGTAAACTGTTAAAATTAGTATTATGTACTAAATTTGAGCAGATTAAAGTTAAAACTTTTAGACAAAATCAGGTGATAATACCATACCTAACAGCTGGTGGTATAACCCTCAATGATTCTTGAATCACCCAGTCCAAATAAGGAATGTCATGAGAAGCTTCATAAAGGGGAGTGTCCTATAAAGGTCAAAAATAACTGAGGTTATTATTTGTTAGTTTTAGCCCTTACTGTGTTCTCCTGATAATAATCCTCAATAACTCGACATAACTTGTCTTGAATATTAGGGTTGAGTGCTAACAAATACGCTGTGTATGTAAGTAGGCTACTTGTGGTCTCGTATCCCGCCAAAATAAAGCCAATGCACACTGAAACAATCTCCTCGTCATTCATGGTAGTGGATGAACTCTCATTTGAAGCGTCCATAAGAAGTTGAAGAAAATCTTTGCTCTAAAATAGAAAGAAAGGAATTATAATTTTCAAATGGTTTCTTACCATCGGATGATCATTTAGTTGTTTCCTGTTTCGAACAAGTTGCAAGGACAGACCTCGAAGCATTTTTATTCTCTTATACATTTCAATGCGACGACCAAGGATCCGAGTGACATAGATCATAAATGGTAGCTGGGCTATAAAAAATGAACAAGAAAGTCACAATATCCTAACGATTTAGTTTTAATTACATAATATCGTGTCCAACCAAATAACTTTATTGCTTCCAAAAGCAGCAAAAATTCCTTCTGCTGCCTCTGTGAAATCATCACCTTCTCCTTTCAAAATGTTCACTTCATGACCAAATGAAGTCGCTAAGAGTGTTTCCATTGTATATGCATTAAATGTCCTTAGAAAGTTAAGAAAACCAACTAAGATTACATTGTCATACATTATTGTTACCTCCATAAGTCAACACTGCCTTCTACTTTGCTTAGTTCCTCCATTTTTTCAACCAGAGAAATTGTGTGTCTCTCAATTGCTGGTATCATCTACAGCAAATTTTGAGACTATTATTTTTAATGTTTACTTACAAGCTTTAGTTTCTTTGCAGTGAAACATGGAGTGATGATATTTCTTGTCTGTTTCCATTGTTCTCCTTCCATGAAAAATAAGTCAGGTGGCATATCATTGCCAATTTTTCGAAGAGCATCATGACCAATCTAAAACATTTATTAAAATATAATATTAATAAGATAAACAACATACACTTCTGTCGGAAAATTTATCAAACTGTTTCACCATTATGTCCTTCAGCATATCAGCATCAGCAATACAGAACCATGGTGTGGCACCAACATAATACCTGTCAACATCACATATTATTATAATAATTTTCCATTAAAAAGCCCATAGGACTGGGAGGAAGTTGCTGTACATGCATGTTACTGATCTACACATCCTCAACTTTAAACATTAGCAATAAATATTGGGTAATGTGACTTGTGTGAGACTTGTCCTGCCTGACCAATTAAATGCTATCTCAATTTCAACAAAAGTTTACGAAATAACATTATATATAATATTGTTTATCTTTTCCAACTTACCCAAAGACTTTTCCATGATTTTTTATCCATTTCTTGTAAGCTTCTATAACTCCCTAAGCAAAACAAAAGCAAGATCTATTAATTATGGTAATTGATATATTAATATTATACATACCAGCGTCTGCAGTTCATGAGTATTTCCTATAAATGCAGTCACCGGTGGATGAGGTAAACCGAGTTTTTTAAAGAACTGATAGGGTGCATATGCAAACCTACATCATATGAACCGTCAAATGATCATTGATAATAATTTGCTTACTTGTACCAGGCTACCAGAACAGTCAAGCTAGTAGCCAACAGGAACAGAATCGGAATGGTGAGAAAAGAAAATCCAGCTTCGTGTATTCCAATATCAACCATATTGAATAACTCTTGCAAGGGCTCTCATTACCTGACGTCATAGTAATTTATTAATTAAAATTAATTTTTTGAAAAAAAATTGATAAAAATATAAATTTCAAGCAAAAAATCAACTTTTAAGCGAATTTTCGACAATTTTAATAAAAATACCATCAACAGGAACTTGTGTTATACCAATGGTCGTTTTAAGAGGAACCTACAGTTTCAATAGTAAGAAAAAATATCATATCATAATCCATTTTAGTTACCTGAGTATCAATAGCTCTCTCAAACTTGTATTTCTTTAGTATACTAATCAGTGCCATCTTAGCTTCCATTAAAGCAAATCTCATTCCAATACAGTTACGTGGACCCCATCCAAATGGTAAGTGGCACAAAGGGTGACGACCCTCCTTCTCCTTAGGACTGAACCTACATGTATACGAATGAATTTATAACAAATGGTGTCAAGAAATGTACCGTTCTGGTCGGAATATTTCAGGTTGGTCCCAGTAATCAGGTGAATAATGAATTTGTTGAATGGCGATAAAAACATTGCTTCCTTTGGGAAAAGTTATACCTTTAATTGTACAAGTCTCATTACAACATCGTAACGTTCTAAGAACATATATAATAAATTTTATAATAATATTTATTTTAAATATGTTATATACCTTGCCCCTGGTGAGTACATCCTTAATGACTCCTGTATCACCCAGTCCAAATATTGTACATTCTGAGCAATATCATAACAAGATGCGTCCTAAAAAGGAATGTCAGTTATTGATGACAGAATATATAGTTCTAATCTTGTGTAGCTAAATGTCCTCCTGTACGAAGTGGGAGAGGCTGGCTAAGATTACTCAGTGTTATGCTTCAGGATACTTAGCAGCTTTTAAGTTATTGAAAAGGTCTAACTATTTAGTAGTCTCAAGGTAAAGGGAGGGAAACCAGCCTTTGGACATGAGTTTGCCCACATTCTCTTCCCTTCATAGAATGTCTGGCTTCAATACTAACAATTTTGGGTACTTGGTTGCCACTGATGTTAGTAGGAATGTTTATATAACAACTATGGAATGAGACCAGCTCTGTCTCCAAAACGTATAAGTGCTAAAATTAAAACTTGCTAAATCTGAACAAGTTAAAATCACTTCAATTTAGCAGATACAATTAATGTTAGGTTTAAAGGGATTGCACTGTTATATAGCAACACCAGAAATGTATGTCATTTACTATTGTATTCAGAAGAAGATCTGTTTTGATAGAAGGATTATGGCAGTAGTATTCAATTTATAAATTTACATCCTGGTACAATTCTTTTAATGCATATTGGGACATACTTCATAATAAATGAGTTATGAGTGAAAACATATGAACTTACCTCGTTTTCTTGGAGATAATCTTCAATAGCTTGAAGTAATATGTCTTGTTTGTCAGGATTAATTGCTAACAGATAGGCTGTAAATGCCAGACAATTACTTGTAGTCTCATAACCAGCTAGTATAAAACCAATACTAAGAGAAACTATCTCTTCATCTGACAATGTCTTCTTTGAAGATGGAGGCAGATCTTCTATATCTTCTGCTCTTGCCTCAAGCAAGAGTTGAAGAAAGTCTTCTTTCTGTAAGAGTATGGTTAGTTTGGAAAATTTAAACATTGATAACTTTGATTGTTTCTAGTGTTGCTCTTCTACTTTCAACAAGTTGAAAGGCAATATCAATGAGGTTTGTAAATTGGCTTGCTACATTAATACGACGTCCAATAAATTGACTAACAGGTATTAGAAAAGGAAGTTGAGCTAATGGAGAGAGAGAGAGAGGGAGAGAAAGAGAGAGAGAGAGAGAGAGAGAGAGAGAGAGAGAGACAGACAGACAGAGAGAGATCAAAACATAATTATATTTCCTTACAGATGATAGTAGAATTCCATAACAGATTATGATTTACAAACAATCTAAACACAGAACCAGCTGCCTTAGTCATTTCATCTCCCTCTCCCTTTAATATATTCACTTGATGACCAAATGCGGTTGCTAGGATTGTCTCCATAGTGAACTGACCGAATATCCTAGTATGTCACAAAATAATAGATAATACTATAACAAAGTAGGAACTAACCTCCATATATCTACACTACAATCATTCTTACATACTTCCTTCAGCTTATCAAGTAAAGAATCACAGCTTCTTTCAACTAGTGGTATCATCTAAATAAAAAAGAAAATATTTTAAAAAAGATCATATTATGCTTCACCAGTTTCAGCTTTCGGGTAGAAAAAGCAGGAGTAATAATTGGCCTTGTCTGCTTCCATCTTTCAGCTTTCATTGTTACAAGGTCAGGAGGAATGTGCCTACGAGCAGCTCTGAAAAGGGATTCTGAACCGATCTAAATGTGTGTGTGTGTGTGTGTGTGTGTGTGTGATAGAGAGATAAGAGCACAACAAAACTAATTATAACATACACGCCTCTCAGAAAACTTGTCAAATTCTTTCACCATAATCTCTTTTAACAAGTCTGGATCAGCAATAATAAAACGAGGAAAGGCTCCAATATAATAACTATTTGAAGATATTACACACATAAAAATAATACCAGTTGTCTATTATAACATACCCACAGACCTTCCCATACTCTTTGATCCATTTCTTGTAAGCTTCTAGAGCACCCTATAAGATAAGAAACTGGTATTGAAAGCCACACCCACTAGTTTGTACAGCTAAATGGTTAGCAGCTACATAAATATATTACATACTAGTTTCTGTATTTGACGTGTATTTCCAACAAATGGTGTCACAGGAGGATGAGGTATACCGAGTTTTTTAAAGAACTGATAAGGTGCGTAGGCAAATCTATATCAATATTATTGTATTGTTAATGAAATAATCGTTATTACAGACTTACTTGTACCAGGCTAACAAGACGACAACTAGTAGCAGCAATATTGGAATGGTAAGAGAAGAGAAGACACTCCATTGATCAGTCATACTTAGAAAGTGTGATATTAATTGCGTGGGTGTAATAAGCATTTAGAAAAATAACAACAATAATAATAATTATTAATTAATTCAGCAGGTTATTCAAAATGTCTAAAATAGACTCAACTGACAGCCTGTCTCGTGGAACAGCAGTCCAAGCTTTTTTTAACAAGTTTATAATTGGATGATAGAGCTGTAAGAAAAATGACATCATTGCATATCATAATGATTTCACTGACTTCATTCTCGTCCCAACTAGGTGGTATAAAAGGCCTTATATTATTTCTACAGACAACTTCTCTCATGGATGTAACTGTAGGTCCAGGAGGAACATATCTTTCTAGTGGAGCCAAATATTTTTCTGTTGTGCCTGGATGACAAAATTTAAATGGTTGTTGGTAGTAAAGAATATAAAAGCTTACAATGAAATAATTCCCATAAGACATAAGAAAAGGAATAAATGTCTGCCATCTTGTATTCTGAAAATACATCAAAGTCCATCCTTTCTTCAAGAATCTCAGGACTCATATAACGTTTTGTGCCTATCAATAAAAGAAAAAGTAGATTCCAATATAATATTAGATATTAACATACCAACAAGTTTGTTAATTGAAATTAAATCAACATGATTGTCACCTGCTCTTCTTACAGCAAGACCAAAATCACACAGGCATAGTGTGTCATCTGATTTCACAAGAACATTATGAGATTTTATGTCTCTGTGAGCTATGAATGCTTGGAGGAGAAAGAGGAAAAGAAGAGACGGAAAAAGGGAAAGAGACAAAAGGGGATGAGGGGAAGGGAGTACACTATTAGCAATTCAATAATACATACTGATGTTATGAAGGTAATTGAGCCCATATGTCAAAGATATTGCCATATTCAGTGCATGGTCAAATTCAATTAGTGGAGATGTTGTTAAAAATTTCCACAAATTTCCTTTACTGTGATATTGGAAAACTAAACAGCTATCTAGATCGTCTGTAATAAAATAAAATATAAATTCCATCGGTTTATTGCAGTATACTTACATCTATAAGCTCTGATAAAACATAGAATATTTTCATGCGATAAACTGCGATTTATTAATGCTTCTCTTTCAAATGATGCTTCATCGTACATAGTTTTTACAGCAAAATGTTCTCCATTACTGTCTCTCCCTAAAAAAACCAGATAAGTCACACACGTTACCACACATCACACACTCATCACACTCAGGAATCAAAATTTAAAACTGATTAAATCAAAAATGACTAATTTTAATATGTTTTAGTTCAAATAAGTTCTTTTAACCCTTAAAATTAAATTTTCAGCTATATTTTAATTAATTCACTGTTCTTGGTTTATTCAATAAAGTATTTATTATTATCCAGCTCATGACACTGATAGATAATATTCAATAGACAACAATGGATACTAACTACTTGAGTATCAGTCAATATCTATTAAGTTATCTATTAGTATCTATCTCATGAGGATACTCTATAGAAATGTCTCCACAATCCTTTAATTATATATAAATCTTACAAAGAAAGGCTTATCATGACCAAATACAGACACACAGTCTAAACTCACCTAGCCAAACTTTATTGTTTTTAGTACGAGCAATTACTGAGACTTCAGTAAACGGAGATATTTCTTGAAGCTCAATATGTTCAGGTGAATTTCCTTCATAAGATGTGGGAGATTCAGGCTCTTTCGTTTTTGAATAGTGTGGTGTCGTGGGTGGTAACACTTCTGAACATTGTTGCTTTGGTGATATCTCTGGACTTTGAGGAGGCTTCATAGGTGATACCTCTGGTAGCGGTCTTTTACGACAACATGCACTGGCCTTTTTATGGTAGAGGAAACAAGCAGTGAATATAATCATGAAGAATGTTAACAAACAGCCCGGGAGTATATATAAATATGTCCTAAAAAAGTAATGAAATATATCTTTACAACTAGAGACATCAAATCAAGTCAGTGTACTTTTCTGAGTGTACTATTGTTGCTTAAACATTATAGTTGTAAGATCTCGACCAAAAATGCTATGATAAGTCTCTGAGATGCATGTAGAACAGAACATTCATAGCACAAAAGTACTCGAGGATTTATACATTTGAGTTAAATTAGAGAGAAACTGATGGACTAGTGGAACAGTTATTATAGTATAATAAATGATATCTTGAGATATTGTAACATTTTTGACAACAATTAAATATGAAGGACCAAGCAACAATGGTTGTGACTTAGCACAAACACTTGAAAAGCCAATCATCTCAAGGTATAAGCCACAGAGCCATCCTTCTCACTTTAAGTATTCTCTTAAAGAGTGCACTATGTAAACTACTAGATAAACATAAGTATGTGAAAAACTTTAATATAATTAAAACTTAATAAAAACTATTTATACTATGCAAAAGGCACGCTGTTTGTGCTGGCTTGTGCCTTGTGTACAAAGAATGAACTGTTATGCTTTAATGATGGCATGATGTCTGTTAATATTGCAATAATGGGAGTGGCTCACTGCTGGCTGTGCATCGCATACTCAACCATTAAAGGTTTAGGAAAGCTTGAAGTAGAAGTAGGGTCTAATAACAGACTATAACAGTGACATTACCACTCCCACAATCATTCAAACAATTTGACACTAATAACACACCATATTGAAACTCTACATTTCGAAGTCTTGGATCTTACATGAATTACGTAATGTTATATTGAGTAGTCTAGACTCCTGTAGTTAAACTCTGTCAATATAATAACACTTTTGATTTCATTTTGCAGAAGTAAACAACTTAACTGTTAAGCTACACCTATAATCATTATATGTGTAAGACAGTTGTATTTTTATAACATGTAAGATACAAATACTTGTATAAACAAACACAAAATGACAAAAACAACTCACTGGTAACGTGGATTCATTTCGTCTTCGCCTGTAAGAAGCAGTTATAAATTATATATTATCAACTCGTAATAACTTACCTCCTTTATATGTGTAGACCAAAAAATTACTATTACGAAAATAATGAACCAGCCAAAATGTCTGCACGTGTTTGTCTATAATCAGCCACTCCCTTTTTGCAGCAAACGCGGTAGCCTACAGCTGTAACTTGTCGGCTGATTCGGCAATTTCTTGACCAGTCTGTCTGCGTCAACTCTACGAGTCAGTGTCGACAGAATAGTTAATTTAACAATAATAAATGATAGTTTGATATTATGTAAATAAGTCGGCATTACATATTATTTTAATTGTTTTATTCTTTGTAACATTGTTTAAAAATATTATAACAATAGGTTGTCGTTCTTGAACTACATTTCAGATTCATCAGTTGTTGCATTTGTTAGCATGACATCTTCCGGTTCTCTAAAAAAAGACACATATTACTATGAAGTCAAAGTCCCACAACAAATATTATAACATTAAAGTCTATTATTAATAATATTGTATAAGATATTTTTACATGTATAACATATTAATACCTTCTTCTTATTCTCCAGTTATTAAATTGTCTATAGAAACCTTTTATCTCATTTATAAGTAGCCGAGTCAACATCTAGACAAAAACATATGAGTACATGTACACCAATAATAACATATCAAGATCATATATTATACCTACTGACACACCACTTACAAGAGAAGATAAAAAACAGGAGCCCATTAATACATAAAAGGCATTGTCCCATTCCTAAGATTAACACAGAATAATTGGATTACAAGATGTTGGACTGACTGCTTACAAAGAAATCAGAGACCCATCCTGTTACTAGCGGACCAAATGCTGCCCCTAAAGATCCCATACCATCGATAATACCACCCACTGTAGCCTTAGCTTTCTGGTTGTCTTTAAGTGACTTGTGTGTTCCCTATAAAAAGAGATTAATTTACATAAGGATTAAGGAACTATGTATAATTATTAATAACCATTAATAACTATTAATTACTCACCAGATCATTTGATACAGCTGTGGTGATTAAAGCATATGGTCCATTAATAAAAGTACCACTTAATATAATGAGTGCTGTATATAATAAAGAGTGTTAACAAGACAATATTACATGAGGGTATATATGTACTACCTATGGAAGCTGCTAATGATGTGTGTCCCAAATAACGATATAAAAATAACTAATAGTACAAAGCAAGAGAATGATTAGGAAAAATTATGTAATGGACAATCTGTATAGTCTGTAAATTAAAAGTAACACTTAATAATTTAAGATATTTATTTTAGTACAATACTAGTACTTTAGTATTATTCTAAGTGAAACATTCCCTCCAAAAATGTCTATTATAGAGATTTTTATGTGCTAGGGAATGATGGGTGAAGGTACGCACGCTCACACACACACACTCACAGTAGGAACAGCTAAGTACATCATTATAACACAAGATATAGCTCTAGCATTGATAATATCAGATAGACCACCAGTAAAAATACTACCTACACGTACATGTACAGGAAAGATAGAGAGATAATGAAAAAAGTAATTGTGATACTCATTAGTAACTCACCAATAATACCTCCAACATCATATAATGTAGCTAACAGATCAGCTTTTTGTTCACCAATATAACGACCACCAATACCTATAGCATTATTATAGTATATAACATTATAAATGTACTGTCTCCACTTACGATGATATGCCACATAGTATGGTAACCAAAATAAAAAGGTATATGCAACCATTTTAGCGAAAAATAACGACAGTGCAAACTCAATCACGCCCTTTAAAAATTAATAATACAATTAAATTAAAATGCTATTATTAATTCACTGGTATTTTTAGAGCTCCAAACAAAGTAATGGCTTTCCCTTTCTTTGGCTAAATAGAAAGAATGTGAGACTAGAAATCATATAAAAACGTTCACTTACTTCAAGTGGTTCACTCAGTTCAGTGTTATTGTTTATAATCCTTTGATTATCTGTCTCAATAGCATCAATAAGTCGAGTCTCTTCATCCTCAGTGTCACTTTGATACTAAACAGACTAATCATATCACATTGCTATCTTAATTTCTCTTACTCGTCTCTCTGTTAAAGAAAAAGATTGTCTCTCATCCTCTTGGATTGGACCAGCGTCTGTGTTCATGTTACCATTTTGTTCAGTTTGAGAGGACATAGAATCTTCAGATTCCTTTAAGGTTTTTATTAGAATATTTAGTTGTGTTATTTGAGGGACTCACCAAGTGTTGTTTTGAAGGAGGCAATCCAACATGAACTGGATCTAGTGAATAGATGAATAAAGATAAATGAATTGATGGAAGACACACAATAATTACTCAAACAATAAACATATTAATCTATGAGCTCAATCATTCTCTTTGTTGATGTACAGGAACAAAAGACCACAAACAATTGAATATAAATGACCAATCAAATTAAACTCAATCTAACTTAGAAATAGTTTGCTTATAATAAGTTTTAAAAACTGCTTGAATTATTAGTATCAAGGATAAATTTTTTTTTGACTTGGTATCTATGAACTTTTAAAAATATAAATTGAAATATAAAAAACAGTGGTCTATGTATTTGTAGTCTTTATATATGGTATCCTCATTTTTTATTTGTTTTTCTAGGCCTTTCTCACTTATCAGCAAAGAAAAGGTCTAGTTTGATAGATTACAAATATACCTGTTACTAAAAAGAAGAAAATCTTAATACCCATTAGTATTATTATAAATCCAGGCACGAAAAACGACCACGCCCTGTAAAATACAAAGCATATACCACATCATATAAATTAGTAAGAATTTTACCAGGGTTTTCCCTTTTGAGCCCATATTGATGGTACAGCTGTTCCCAGTATATTACCAACTGAAGTATGTGAGTTCCAAATGCCTAAAAATAAACCACGATGTCTTTTACCAAACCAGTTACCCATAACAGCTACTACTCCTGGCCAGCCTGTGGACTAAAAAGGAACTTATTATGACCAAAAGAAATATCTAAAGTACCTCAAATATCCCCACAAAGAATTGTATAACAATGAAATAAGCAAGATGATGGATTTCAGCATAATAAGCCACGCCCAGTAGAGAAACAAATATTCCACTACCTATAGAGGTACAACCTATGTATCACATGACACATATTGATTCAATACCTATCATTCCAATAGTTAGAAAATACCTCAAATTAACACGATCAGCAATTAATCCACTATAAAGAAAGACAATTAAAAATTATTTATGATGCAGGTTAGGTATCAAACTCTCTCTCTCTCTCTCTCTCTCCCTCCTCTCTTTCCCTTACCTACCAACCATGAATATAGCATATGTAAAAAGCCAGGAATAGTCCACTGCTCCAATAATGCTCTTACAATGAGAGCTATCTTTTGAAAAGAAACAATACAATTCTTCTAATACAGTCAACCAGCTCACTTACTAAACGGAGGCCATCCATCAATGTAATTATAAGGATCTAGATCACGAACATCAAGGGATCGTTCCATTAGCTCATCATCAGTGATATTGTTATGTATTAGTTGATTATGTAATGTACAATTTGGAGCCAGAACATTCTATTGGGTTGAAATTATAACATGAATGTGGGCGGAGCCAAAAAAGAAACAGACAAAAGATTTTGTTAAGCAATATTTGATGACACTAAAAAAAATTATTGTCAAACTTTTTAAAGGTGGGATTTTAACTAACAGTGTTTATAAAGTAGACAGTCAATATGACAATCATTATTGACAACTGATTCTCTTTATAAAGGAATTCTTTTAATGTTTTTGGAATAGGGAGACATCAAAGGCTCTGTCAATGAAAATTTACCCATAGACTATGTAGGGACAATCAAATGCTTTTTATAACATTTTTAATAACTTACATTTTTTTATTAACTGAATTTCCAGACATTTCCCTTCCTTAAAAACTATTGTTCTTTTAGTCAATTAAAACTGAAATTAGTTTTAGTATGTTATCTTAAATTTTATCAACTAAAACTAAAAACTAGAACTGAAAAAAATATGAACTAAATCAAAACAAAAACAAAAATCATTCTGGAGTTTGAATTACAAAATTAATTAATATGTTATTAATAATTTATAACTTACATTAGTGGATTATTAGAGAATCTAATATTCATATGAATTAGTCATTGTGTAACTAATTAATTAATTAATTAATTGTGTAACTGCTGCTGCTTGTAATAGAACAACACATCAATTTGTTGAGGACTCTATTTCAGCTATTTCATTAACTGTTGCTATGGACTCTATTCCAGCTATTTCATTGGCTGTTGCTATGGACTCTATTCCAGCTATTATTGGCTGTTGCTGTGGACTCATTAGATGTATTTTGATTGGTTGTTGTTTTTGTTTATTGATTTTTAGTATCGTTTGTCCAGACAAACATAAAGTCCTATCATAGCTATTACCTCTCTGCCTAAGCCTTTTTTAACATGTAGATTATATGTAATATGTACATATGCATTACATGTAACGTATAACATGTACATTGTATGTAATATGTTGATTAAATATAAAATTGTATGCTGTTGCTATGGACTCATTAGATGTATTTTGATTGGTTGTTGTATTGTATATATAGCTTGATTTTGTTTATTGATTTTTAGTATTGATTGTACAGATAAACATAAAGTCTAAAATGTCCTATCATACTTATTACTCTCTGCCTAAGTCAACATATTAATAAATTATGAAGTGATTAATTTGTAAATTCCATAATAGTCGACTCTTAGAAATTAGTTAATAAAATAACAGATTAGTTTTTATAGTAATACGTATATTGGGACACTATATAATTACTATAATAATAATAATGTTGATATAACATCAATGTAACTTTATTAGTGGTCAAAGATTTGAGGTCTAGTTTGAAAGTTTTTAACTAACTCCTTTATACAATTCACGCTCATGAAATGATAATTGAGAAAATATTATAAAATTTTAATATTTAACTAAACAATTTGTTTTTTTAAATAAATAAAACTAAATCTAAACTAATTTTAACATACTAAGACAATATACTACAGAGGTAGAAATATAGGTAGGATAATGTAAGATTTTGAGGATGGACAATAGATAGATGAACAAAGTATAAATGAATAAGATAGATAGCACAATGATAAAGGTAACTTACAGCTACTACACTGAATGGTTTACGTGACATATGATAAGTAGTATAGCATAAAAATGTCAGCACAAATATATATAGTCGATAGCTATAAGGAAAACAATGAGTAAAGTATGTAGCACAATGTTTTAGTCATATTAAAGTTCTTTATTATTACATAATGACTAGTTGTATGGCAGGAAGTGTATACTCCAATGCAAAATTAATACAGTTAGGATGTAATGTTTAGTATTTAAGGTATAGAGTATAACATTATTATTTATCACTACAATATGCATTTCATTTGTACTCTACTATCTATGGTTTTACTATTATTATTCTTCGTACCTTTTACTTGAATAACAATTGAAGACACCTAGATAGCTCAATAGCCATGCTCCTAATGGTACTTTTCTCCAGATGACTTTACGATGTCTTCCTGCCTCCCAACACCTTGTATGTGTCTTACTTTCTTCAGCAAGTTCTGTTTTCATTTCTTGTTCGAACAGTAAACGCAAAAAGTTAGTATGCTACTCAACTCAGGAAATACATGCCGGTAATTGGATCCGGTTTATAGGAGTACCCTCCCCTTTAACAAAGGCGATTAGCCACTTATTCATAATCATAAATTAATTTCAATGACAATTACTATAACATAATATATTATATATATAAATATTGTACACTAAATATGTTAGTAAGGTTGTTCTACATAATAGAGTCACAGATTTTATCTTTAGTATTTGTGAAAACTTGGTAGCCCTTCCTAAAAGGAGCATAATAATTTGTCAGGTATGAATATAAATAGTCCTAGTTATTGTATTATTAACCTTTCCTTTCGTTTTTCTCTCCAGACTTTGATGATGTTATAAAAGTTCCGAACTTCGCGAACAACCAATCTACTAAGCATCTACAAAGGAAATGTAATTATTAATACAAATAGTTATTTACTTTGTTAATTATTGATAAATTAATAAATTACAAATCATTTCTCGCATAAACAAACTCCTAGCCTACTATTTCATTTATCCATCTTCCATCCATTTATCAACCCATACAATATAGCACAATATAGTACAATATAGTACAATATAGCACAATATAGTACAATATAATACAGTATAGCACAATATACTACAATATAGTACAATATAGTACAATATAGTACAATAGAGAATAATATAGTACAATATAGTACAATATAGTACAATATAGTACAATATAGCACAATATAGTACAATATAGTACAATATAGTACAATATAGTATATCATACAATAATGTATATTGTATGAAAAAAGGAATTATTTACAAGTTTATTCTTTTAGCAACATTCTATTAAAAGTCTCATAGCTAGCTGTCAATAATGGCAAATAGATGCTAGTTATTGAAGGCAGTCTTGTGTGGCCAGAAATACTGAAAATACATATTACACATGTCTGATGACACAAGACAACTTCATAGTATAACTGATTGAATATGTCTGTCAATCTTTCTGGGTTGGTCCCTACATAATGTGCTTAATGACACTTACCAAAGAAGACAGGAAACAGGACACCATTAGGACATTGAAAGCATTGTCCCATCCCTACATTGATAAATTGCTAAAACATTGTATTAATCACGTATTAAGTAAACGTACAAAGAAATCAGAGACCCATCCTGTTACTAGTGGACCAAATGCTGCTCCTAAAGATCCCATACCATCGATAATAGCACCCACTGTAGCCTTAGCTCTCTGATTGTCTTTAAGTGACTTGTGTGTTCCCTAAAAGATATAGAACTCCTACATTACAACTGAGATCACATGACATTTGTACTTAATATAAGACTATAGGTTCCTAATATAGGTAAAAAAGCTAAAATCACGGCTACATTACAACTGAAATCATGTGACACTTTGTGTACACAAGACTCATTACAAAGCTATGGACTCCTAACCTAGATTAAAAGGATCAGAACCAAGGAAACTACACAATTTAGAAACCTAACAGCTGTTGCTATAAAGTTTAAGCACATAATGGAAGATTTTATGTTTGCAAGCTGGTATAATGCTCATTGGTCAAGAACTCTAAAGCAAAAGCATATGCAATTGGAAGTAAATAAGAAAGCTCATAAAGCCTGGTAATCAAAATATACTACTGACCAATCAGATTGCCTCATCATATTGTGTACATATACTACAATTTGATTGGTTGACAGATACTTCATAATTTATTACTAACCAGATCACTTGATACAGCTGTGGTAATGAGAGCATATGGTCCATTAATAAAAGTACCACTTAATATGATAAGAACTAAGAAAAAAGAGAGTAGTACTGAACAATTATAATAATAATTATTAATTAATATTTAATAACTAGTAATTACACTTATCATTTTACTGACATATAGTAAGTCCAATTGCATCATGTCCCATGTAACGAAAAATAAATAACTATTAAAAAAATTGTGATCATTAAGACTCCATCACACACACACAAACACTCACAGTAGGAACAGCTAAGTACATCATTATAACACAAGATATAGCTCTGGCATTGATAATATCAGATAGACCACCAGTAAAAATACCACCTACATGAAATGTACAGGAAAGATGGAGAGAGATAATGAAAATAGTAATGTCATACTCATTAGTAACTCACCAATAATACCACCAACATCATATAATGTAGCTAACAGATCAGCTTTTTGTTCACCAATATAATGACCACCAATAGCTACAGTGTTGCTTATAATAATGTGGGCGTGATCTACATTAACTTACTATGAACATTAAGATAATATGGTAACCAGAACAAGAAGGTATAGGCGACCAGTTTAGCAAAGAAAAGAGCAAATGAGAACTCAATGACTCCCTTAATGAACAATAATATGAACAGTTGACACATAACTTCTCAGACTTACAGGTACTTTAAGTGCTCCTAATAAACTAATGGCCTTATTTTTGGTCTAGAGAGAGAGAGGGGGGGAGGGGAGGGAACAAAACAGACAAGTATAGATGATGTACTTACTTCAGGGGTCTTCTCCTCATGAATATCGGCTGTATCATTGCCGAGTGTACTGCTGCGATAATTTTTTTCATGAGATCTGTTATTTTCTTTCAGACTAGTATATTCATCCACTCTGTTCTCTTCTTTACTTTGTTCCTCCCAGACCTAATTTAAATTACAACTATATTTGTGGTCAATTCTCTATGCTCAACTTACTTTTTCATTCTCTGTATTGTTGTCTCTCATTATCAATGAGTTAGAATCATCTCCATTTTGACTCCTATGTCTCGTATGAGAAATTTGAGAAGGTTTGTCCCTATTTTGATCCTATATAATAGTCCTATTTGCTGTTTATTAGTTAGTATATCCTACCAGATGATGCTCAGGAGGTGGGAGACCAACATATGATGGCTCTAATGGGTGGAAGGAATGAATGGATAAGAGAGGATAGAGGAATGAATGAATGAATGGGTAAGAGAGAATGGACAGACAGACATATTAATAGATACATGGACTTAACAAATACTAACCAAGTATTAAGAAGAAATACATTATCAAGCCTACACCAACCATGACAAATCCTGGTACTAAAAAGGACCATGCCCTGTGAATAGTAATACAATAAAACTGAATTAAATAGTAAATATATTTGCCGCCAAATTCCATTATCCTATATGTGATTGTAAAATTAATCTAATATGCACGATAATATACAGGACAGTTTTTACTAATACCGTCGTTATCTAAGCAATGTACCAGGGTTTTCCTTTTTTAGCCCATATTGATGGTACAGCTGTTCCTAATATATTACCAACTGAAGTATGTGAGTTCCAGATACCTAAAAGAAGACCACGATGTTGTTTACCAAACCAATTACCCATAATGGCTACTATTGCTGGCCAGCCTGTGGACTAAAGGAGGATCAGATTGTTATGACAAAATGACCAAATAAGGACGTACCTCAAATATGCCCACAAAAATTTGAATAATAATGAAATAAGCCAAGTGATGTATTTCGGCATAATAAGCCACACCCAGTAGTCCAACAAATACTCCACTACCTATAGAGGTACAACCCACGTATCACATGATACATACATACATTGACTAATACCAATACCTATCATTCCAACAGTTAGAAAGTATCTCAAATTGACACGATCAGCTATTAATCCACTATAGAGAAAAGAAGACAAATGTACAGTGACTATGGACTAGTAGAAAAATAACCAAATCCTTCCTCACTCCCTATCTTCTCTTACCTCCCAACCATAAACACAGCATATGTAAAGAGCCAGGCGTAGTCAACAGCACCAATGACAGTCTTACAATATGTACCATCTATAAGTGAAGTGAAACAATCATAATCTGTAATAAGTGTACATGTATAATATGTACTTACTGAATGGTGGCCAGCCTAGTTCGTAGTCACCTGGATCTACTGGATGTAAGTATTGATCATTTTTACTGCTATTATCATTGTTGTTGCCTTCTAATAGATTACAATTGGGAGCTAGAACATTCTGTAAGCAATATATACACACAAAATTTAATTTCTAATTGTTATTTGGTTGTTATAAAGAATTTGTTATATTCCCTTTAGCTGTTTATAAATATGTTCTATTAATACTTAATATTCATTGTATTAGCCACATAGTTTAGTGCTTAATGAAGTAACATCAGTAAATATTAATAACGTGTATCAAACATAACTATATATATAATATTAACTGTATGGTATATATGAAGCAGTTATTGTGTTTTCACATTGTCTTATATGTCAGCTGCTGTTCTATTACAGCTCTGTTACATGAATAGATTGTATTCATGTAACTCTGTTACAATGAATAGATCAATAGATCGTTGTTTCAAATGAACTTACAGCAACAACACTGAATGGTTTACGCGACATGTGATAGGCAGCATAACATATAAATGTCAGAACCAGTATATACAGCCGATAGCTATAAATAGACAACAAGGAATTATGTAGAAAATTATCCATATATACAATCCATCACAATTAGCAGCTGTCTACTTCCTGTTTAATGTAAACTGTTTTAAGATATAGATTACTTTAATGAGTTTGAAAAGAAGATAATGTCCCACCTTAATATAAACTTACTCTAAGCAATAAAAACCATAAACCCCAAAAACTTGGATTGCATATAAATACAGTAAGACCAGATTAAAATATTGTTTCTTTTTCTACATGGATTCTCGCCACTTTCTGTTTTTAATGCAAGACTTACATCCTATCACAGTCTTTTAACTCAAGTAGACCGTGATAATATGTGAAAAAAAAGTTTTCACCAAAAGGCATTGTTTATAATATTTGTACCTTTTGCTTGAGAAACAATTGAAGACACCTAGATAGCTCAGTAGCCATGCTCCTAATGGTACTTTTCTCCAGATGACTTTACGATGTCTCCCCGCCTGCCAACAACTTGCCTCACTTTCTTCATGAACATTCATCATTGTATACTGCATAAGTCGGAACAATAAGGCCACACCTCCTCCTAAATAATACTTTTGTTAAAAAAGGAGCTGTCATGGCAAACTTGTTCCTAGTTAAGATTGGACCTAGGTCCAATTTATGCAAGGTAAATTTGGATCTAGGACCAAATTTTGCTACCTAATTTGGACCTATACTGCAAAATTTGTTCCCAGAGATAGGTCCACTTTTGGCAGCAAAATATGGTCCACTTTTGGCAGCAAAATATGGTCCTTTTTGGCAGCAAAATATGGTCCTTTTTGGCAGCATATATTAATCTAAATAAAGACAGCATATGTTATACAATTATAGGTTATATTATATAGGTAATGCTACAATTAATTAAGAGTTTTTACACAAGTGCCACATATCCATGATATGTGCCTCTTGATCTGCCAAATGTCTCTTGAGACTTCAACACTATCTTCATAATATCAGTCTTTACAGCCTTTGCACTTAATCATTCTACCCCCTTCTGTTCGATGACATTTGTAGTATACTAATATCAGCAACACATTGTTTTGCTTTCTTTTTTCACCACTGGCAGGGGAATGGGTTAATTGTCTTATTTCAAGACAGTGGTCCCTTAATTGATGTTGAATATAGGTTATTTGTGTTGGGGTTTGCCTGCCACAAAGAGATGTGGCAAAAGCTAATGAAAAACCCCACAAACATTTGCAAAATGTCCACCAATGTTTGGATAGGCATCTTTCTGTGTAGCAGTAATTAATGACTACGTTACTCAGCAACCTATCATTGATCAATGATTTTCTGTCTGACAGAAACAAGGTTAATTCTTGTATCCAATATATGGTTGGGATGTCTTTCTTGTTTGCTAGGTCCAAACACTCTATTGGAAAAGAGCTAAGTAGTATAAATATTGAACCCACAGTTTGCTACTGTTAATGATTTCATTTGCAATGCTTCTGCTATTAATAAACAGTAGCAAACTGTGGGTTCAATATTTATATCAGTGACCAAGTACACTTCAATTTTAGATTACTCTTTCTTGACATTGTTAATGTCACATTGGAATGGGTATCAGTCCAGAAGAGTTCTCTTTTGGACTCGATCTAGATGCTTATAATGGTCTGTTTGTCTCTGGTTTGATTAGCAAGAGTAACAGTCTACTCAACATATGAAAATAATTTGATTTTGCAAATTTATCCTGAATATTTAATATTATTTTACAAAACATAAAATTATTGTCAGTTTGTTGATACTAATGGTAAGTATTTATGTATCTATAGTGGGTGCTCTTGCTTCAGAGTTGATCTTGTCAGGAAAATTGAAAGGTCTCTAGTCTAGTCAAGGAGAGTCCAATAATAAAAAGCACAGTTAGCACACATCTATGTTTTTCATCAGCACTAGTAAATTGAAGTGTTTCAATACAATTTTATCATATGTGTGTAATTAAAAATAAAATTTGTGTGTATTGATAGACACTGAACCCTAAAATTAAATTGTTAACAAACAGCAAATTAAATATTAATTTTAATACCTAAAGGAAATACAACTTGATTAATTATTAAACCAAATATATCAAGAGCATGTGTACACAACAAGCAAGGAAACGCATGACCACCATTATTATGGCGGGAAATATCATCCACGCCTGACGAGCCAATAGTGTGCTAGAAATTAATTTCCCGCCAAATTGTCACAGAAATTGAAAAAAATACTAACTAACTTGTCTCGACTTCTTCTCATAGCACATTTCTCCTTCTCTCAATGCTAGTTTGCCAGCCTTTTTCCCAATGCTTCTCTTCCTGTTAGCAGGACAATCTGAAGCATAAGTCCAATTTTATATTTAGTTTATTGCTTCATTAGTCAGGTTCCCATCTTCTCTCTGCTGTGACATTACCTTTTTGACACTTGAAAAGTTCCCCAGGTGGATAAAGCTCTCCATTTAAGTAGACATAGCCTAAAAAGTGATAAAATGATTTGTATGTATCAAGTTCCATTTCTCTTCACCAAATTATTACGTCTGACACCCTTGGATCCAAGTATTGCAAGATGGAATTAATTTTGTAGCCTTTTCGTTACAAAATTTGGATCTAAGTCCAAATTTTGCACCAGGACGAAATTTTTCGTGACATTGACATTATTTGACAGCATGGCAGTCCTATATAGGACCGTGACAGCCCATATAAGTGTGTCACAAATTTTGTATATGTAGTGATCATGATCCTTCATTTTGCAAGAGTCAGGGCACACCTGACTTGTCTAATACCAAAGGAAAAAAATTATTAATCATATGGTTCAGACATGTTTGAACTATCATGGTATTTGAGGTTTGTTTGAGACTCAGACAGGGCTGGTCAATATTAAAGAAATGCAAGTTTGAGAGAGCTTTTGATACTATGGTAATAAAATTGATGATGTAATGCATACAATGTATATTGATGTTAATCTCAGGTTCCTCTGAAGACTAGATCAGGCCGATATCACTTATAATTCAAGAGATGGAGTGTTTCTGAAATTAAGCAACACTAAAAGGAAGTGCTAAGAAACAACTATTTAACAGTTGTATTTAAAACAATAATACGAAATGTGCTACATAACGATATATCCTAATTAGGTGGTTATTTTAATACGAGGAAATCATGTGCGTTGTCACCTTACTAAATTTAGAACTAGACTTACTATATTTAGACATTACGTCATAGGACAGTATAAAGAGAAGCGACCTTGCTTGCCGATCTCATCTGACGATAAACTAAGAATCGTAAGCTCTAGCAAGTAGTCTTTAAACTTCATATAAACTTGTTCTAAAGATGCAAATCTTTGTCAAGACCCTCACTGGAAAGACAATCACTCTTGAGGTCGAGCCCTCTGATACTATTGAGAATGTCAAAGCTAAAATCCAGGACAAAGAAGGCATTCCACCTGATCAACAACGTCTCATTTTTGCTGGCAAACAATTAGAAGATGGACGAACCCTCTCAGATTACAACATCCAGAAAGAATCCACCCTCCATCTAGTGTTACGTCTAAGAGGTGGTATGCAGATCTTTGTCAAGACCCTCACTGGGAAGACAATTACTCTTGAGGTCGAGCCCTCTGATACTATTGAGAATGTCAAAGCTAAAATCCAGGACAAAGAAGGCATTCCACCTGATCAACAACGTCTTATATTTGCTGGCAAACAATTAGAAGATGGACGAACCCTCTCAGATTACAACATCCAGAAAGAATCCACCCTCCATCTAGTGTTACGTCTAAGAGGTGGTATGCAGATCTTTGTCAAGACCCTCACTGGGAAGACAATTACTCTTGAGGTCGAGCCCTCTGATACTATTGAGAATGTCAAAGCTAAAATCCAGGACAAAGAAGGCATTCCACCTGATCAACAACGTCTTATATTTGCTGGCAAACAATTGGAAGATGGACGAACCCTCTCAGATTACAACATCCAGAAAGAATCCACCCTCCATCTAGTGTTACGTCTGAGAGGTGGTATGCAGATCTTTGTCAAGACCCTCACTGGGAAGACAATCACTCTTGAGGTCGAGCCCTCTGATACTATCGAGAATGTCAAAGCTAAAATCCAGGACAAAGAAGGCATTCCACCTGATCAACAACGTCTCATTTTTGCTGGCAAACAATTGGAAGATGGACGAACCCTCTCAGATTACAACATCCAGAAAGAATCCACCCTCCATCTTGTGTTACGTCTGAGAGGTGGTATGCAGATCTTTGTCAAGACCCTCACTGGGAAGACAATCACTCTTGAGGTCGAGCCCTCTGATACTATCGAGAATGTCAAAGCTAAAATCCAGGACAAAGAAGGCATTCCACCTGATCAACAACGTCTCATTTTTGCTGGCAAACAATTGGAAGATGGACGAACCCTTTCTGATTACAACATCCAGAAAGAATCCACCCTCCATCTAGTGTTACGTCTGAGAGGTGGTATGCAGATCTTTGTCAAGACCCTCACTGGAAAGACAATCACTCTTGAGGTCGAGCCCTCTGATACTATCGAGAATGTCAAAGCTAAAATCCAGGACAAAGAAGGCATTCCACCTGATCAACAACGTCTCATTTTTGCTGGCAAACAATTGGAAGATGGACGAACCCTCTCAGATTACAACATCCAGAAAGAATCCACCCTCCATCTTGTGTTACGTCTGAGAGGTGGTATGCAGATCTTTGTCAAGACCCTCACTGGGAAGACAATCACTCTTGAGGTCGAGCCCTCTGATACTATCGAGAATGTCAAAGCTAAAATCCAGGACAAAGAAGGCATTCCACCTGATCAACAACGTCTCATTTTTGCTGGCAAACAATTGGAAGATGGACGAACCCTTTCTGATTACAACATCCAGAAAGAATCCACCCTCCATCTAGTGTTACGTCTGAGAGGTGGTCTCTAAGTACAAGTAATTTTAAACTGATCTTATAATTATCATTGGTATGACTTTCTTATATTATTTAGAATAATTAATAATTAAAGTATATTAATATTGGTTTTCATTATAATTTTTGTTATTTTGTAAATCATTGTTATATTTAGCAAAAACAGTGATTGTAAGACACTCAATGTCAAAGTTATGCATATTATCAATGAAGAAGTGTAATAACCAACTACATACATCCTGTCATTGATGGAAAGATGAATGTTCTTTTTGTAAATCAGTTTAATTCTTGATAAAGACTAACATTTGACAGACATGGATATTTGTAATATTTATGATTGTAGTAATAACAGACTAGTAGTGTATCAAGATATTAATACATTGCGTTAGTTTGTATACATTTTTAGTTATTGTTGTTGAAGCCTTATATATATGTTCACTCAATAATAGCTTTAATGATACATAAATAAAGTGGCTTTTATTTAGCAGTGAGAGTAAGAAAGTCCATATTCATTAAGGGGGTGATTATCACTATAAATGTAAAGATGACAATGTCTAAAATTACAGTCACAAGGTTAGTAGCAACATACACAAAAATAATTCCATATATAAATTCCTATATTAGTAGCCTATAAAAATGATAGATATTTAGACAACATAGGTTTGTACTATAGTACTTGTCATAACTTGTGATATATGTTAAAATTTTTATTTCCTTATATGGTCACAATAGGGGTGGCTTCTATCTAGATCTGCTCTGTTTCTTTACATCCTATTATGGCAAAGAAAGCAGTACCTAGCACCTCTTCCTCTACAACTCTCAAGAAACTAGAGGAACAGCTCACCTGTGCTATATGTCTTCACCTCTATATCAACCCTAAGACCTTACCATGTCTCCATTCTTTCTGTCAACAATGTCTGGAAGGTCTACCAGTGAATAATCAAGGACATAAATACTTCATCTCCTGTCCCACTTGTCGCCGTTATACTCAGTTACCTCGATCAACAGGAGCAGCTGACTTTCCAACAGCTTTCTTAATTAACAACCTTAAGGAGGTCTACGATCAAATGGCAAAAGTGTCAAGACACCAATATTTTCAAAAATTAGAAATGAGTCTGAAGTCAGTTAGTGACAAAGTAACAGCTGTTATTAATGTCCTAACTTCTCTCAAAGATAGAGAGAATGAGATTAAAAAGCAAGGAGAACTTGTCAAAGAGGAGATACATGTCATGATGGCAGAAATGATTGATGTCCTTCATCAGTCTGAGAGACATCTGGCTAGAGAGGTGGACAAAGTCATTGGTAGTAAACTGCGATCATTATCAGAGCAGAAAAAATCAGCTGAAAGAGGATTGAGTCAATTGACAGATTGCCAAGAATTTGTGGAACAGGCTCTTAAGATAGGTAGTCCTCAAGTTGTGAAATTTCAAAAACAAATGATGGAGCGTATGAGTCATGTAATTCAACAGGTTAAGATTGAAGAGTTTAATCCTAGAGAGAAAGCTAATATTTACTTTAAGAAAGACAACAACATTATTGATACACTATGTAATATTGGAGATATTATATGTCTCTCACCTACTGTTTTACGACAATGCAAAGTCAAGGAGATTGATCGTCAGGACATCAATATGAATATTAAAACAGTATCATTTGCATTATCTATTCAATTTTCTGATTCCAGTCCTCTTTCTGTTCCTCTATCATCACTCAGTTGTAGTGTAGTACCAGTTGGTACAACTACACCCATCACAACTACAGTCACTACCACCACCCATCCTGGAGTTTATATAATACATTGTAGTCCTGTAATTAATGGTCATCATCAAGTTAATGTCCAAGTTGACAATATTCAAGTTGATAATACCACAGTAGTGATCCCATTTAATCCCTACCTTAATAACATCATTCCAGTATGTACTATATCTGAGCTTAATTGGCCCTGGGGAGTTGCTGTGACTAATGATGGACATATTATAGTAAGTGAGTTTGGTAAGCACCGTGTCACAGTACTGGAAAGAGATGGAAAGAAAATGAAGTCTTTTGGTCAAAAAAGTGAAGGAAGTGAAAATGTCAAGTTCCATCAACCTCATGGTGTAGCCATCACTCAAGACAACTTTCTTCTTGTTGCTGATATTCACAAGATCCAGAAGATATCTATGGATGGGAAATGTGTTACATCAGTTGGTAATCAAGGTAGTGGACCACTTGAATTTGATGTACCCTGTGGTATATCCATTTCCCCTATAACTGGTCATATTTACATTGCAGATAATTACAACCATCGTATACAAGTCTTAAATCATGATCTAACATTCTCTCATGCATTTGGTACAAATGGATCAGCTGAGGGACAATTTAATGGACCAGTAGATGTTGCTATTGACAGCCAAGGGTTAGTGTATGTGACTGATACTCATAATCATCGTATACAGACATTCACTCCCGAAGGAGAGTTTTTGTCTCAGTTTGGTACCAAAGGATCTAGTTCTGGACAACTTATATGTCCGTCAGGGATTGTAATAGATAATAATCTAATGTACATTACAGATAATCATCGCATCTCTATCTTCACTACTAATGGTCAGTTTATACGTTCTTTTGGAGGATATGGTGGCAGTGTCAGTCACCTTAATGTTCCATATGGAATAACATTAGACAGAGAAGGATATTTGTATGTTTGTGATAGGAATAATAACAGACTAGTAGTATATTGAAATATTAATACAGTGTGATAGTTTTTATATACTTTTATTTTACTGTTGTAATACAATGTGATTTTTCAATTTGGTTGTGTATTGAGTTAATAAATTATTAAATTTTATTATATTTAATGCACACTGTAAAAACTATTCTGTTATTTTAAGAATCAATTTGATTGCAACAAAATAGAGAGTGAGTAATTCATATGAATTAGTTGTTGCATTGCAGGAAAAGTAGAGCCTCCAACTAACACAATTAGCTTACTTCAGGACTTGTTATTGGACAGGTAGTTTTATCTCTTGTCATCTAGATACTCTAGATTTGTGTATGTATATAATATATCAAAAACTTAACCACATTCATTGTGAAATTCAATTGGTAGAGAAAGGATAACTTTAGTATCCTACTGTTTCTTGATGCTACAAACCAGTTTTGTTCTGGTCAATATACTGGTCTATTTGAGTTATTAACAATAGTATTTGTTATTGGTTAATGTTAAGTTAATGTCTTGTGTGTTCAGGTCATGATGTATTTAAAACCTCATTACCTCTTATTAAGAGGAATCTCCAGATCATCTTGAACTTTTAACAATATTTGGATCATCTTATTTCATAGTCAAGGCTAACTCTATAATGTTATCTCCAGTATCTAGTACCTCCTCCTCCCCCACAGCTGTAATATAACTAAAGGAACAACTCACCTATGATTGACCTCTATACCAATCATAAGATCTTATTGCATCACCCATTTTTTCTGTCAACAACATCTTCAGTGTCTATGTACCACTAGATCCTGAAACTACTACATTTCTTGTCATCATTGTACCAAGTTACCTCACGCAGCCAACAGGACCAGCTGACTTCAATATTTACCTAATGTGCATCAAACTGCTATGGAGAGAGAATAGAGCTACTGCTGTGGTAGTCTGTATTCTCATACTGTGTTGTATTATCAGCTTTAATAATTTCATGATAATATAATCATGTTTAATAACTAGTTAACAAATCACCATATATGGTACTACATACATAGCTATTATGAGTAGTTTGGATAATATACAGATTATAGTAATATGTACTTTCATGCTAGTCATCTAACCATCAATAGTTCATGTGGCTATCCATATATACATACCAGTATCTAGCTATAATTGTAGAAGATGCATTTCTTTCTTAATTCTACTGACTATGACAGACTATTATCTCCAGACCCAGTACAGATGGTTTAAAGTGAGGGCCAATGCTCAATCAAGCCAGGATTAGCTTGTCTTCAAATAAAGATTACCATGCTACAGTGGTGGTCCTAGCTTATAACAGCAAAGAATCCTGAATACTAAGTAGGAGGCCCAACAGGTCAGTAAAGTTGTATGGGGGAGTACAAACACTATTTTCAAAGTTATATAATGTATAGAGAAAGTATTAAAAATATAATATTGTGGCAGTTTGTTACAAGCAAGTGCCACTGTCATTGTCTTTAGTTCATATGTGACTTAATCTAGAGAGCTCTGCATGTAATAGACAAAAATGAAAATGAAGAGTAACTTTGATGGCATTGATAAATCAAGAATATAACAACCATACAATTTTGTATATAATATTATACTCTTACCTATTTTTTCTATTTCTAGCCCATTCTACAATCTTTTTGTAGAATTTATAAACTTCTTTAAAAAATAGTCGACTAAGCATCTAGACAGTACATGAGGTGTTTCATTATATATTGATTAATGTTTTAATTAAAGTAAGTAATATGGAAAATGTAAGCCTAGTGCAATAGCATTTAAAACTATATTCAAATAAAAGTACATAATAATTGTTAGAACTCACCAGAGAAGCCATGAAACAAGAGCCCATTAATACATAGAAAGCTTTGTCCCATCCCTAAAATTGACACAACAGTGGAGCTATAGGATATCAGTGATTACTTACATAATAATCAGAGACCCATCCTGTTATTAGTGGACCACATGCTGCCCCTAAAGATCCCACGCCATCGATAATAGCACCAACTGTAGCTTTAGCTTTCTGGTTGTTTTTAAGGGACTTGTCTGTTCCCTGTACAATACATTTTAAAAGATATAATTATACATATCACATCAACTGTCTATTCATTTTGTTACTAACTCTATTACTACTATATTACTAATTCTATTACTAACTCAATTATTATATTACTAACTCTATTAATAACTCTATTACTAACCAGATCACTAGACACAGCTGTAGTGATGAGAGCATATGGTCCATTAATAAAAGTACCACTTAACATGATAAGGACTGTGAATGAGAGAGCAAGATTTTTATTTACTAAAACTAATATTGTTGTTACTGACGTATAGATATTCCAACTGATTCATGTCCAAAGTAGCGATATAAAAATAACTAGAGAATATCATCATTTTATGATCATAAATCAACTAAGACTCCATGTGTGCATAAACACACACACACACACGCACACACACTTACGGTAGGAACAGCTAAGTATGTCATTATAACACAAGATATAGCTCTAGCATTGATAATATCAGATAGAGCACCAGTAAAAATACCACCTACGTGTACATGTACAGGAAAGACGGAGAGAGATAATGAAAATAGTAATGTGATAATTATCAGTAACACACCAATAATACCACCAACATCATATAATGTAGCTAACAGATCAGCTTTTTGCTTGCCAATATAACGACCACCAATACCTATAGCATTATTATAGTATATAATATTATAAATGTACTGTCTCCACTTACGATGATATGCCACATAGTATGGTAACCAAAATAAAAAGGTATATGCAACCAGTTTGGAAAAGAAAAGGGCAATTGCAAATTCAATAACTCCCTTAAATGACAGACAAATATGAAAACAAAGTAATTAGATGATAATTGTTTAAAATGTTCCAACATTATTTGGTAAGTGATGTAAGTTACAGTAAAAAGGATGAAAAGCGACCTAAAATGTTTTCAAAAGTTTTAGCACAATTAAAGAAGAAAAATAGTTTTAGTGATTTCAAATAGTCACATTTATTATAATAATGATAATAAAGCTGAATTGAACCATTAATTTGGCTGCTATATGCATTAAGTTGTGGTAATTCTGTTGTCTTCAAAAGTTGCGACAATGAAAATCAACACACCACATAGCTTAAAATAATCTTAGAATATGTTAGGTAGATAGTTAAGTTATGGTAAGCTTACAGGTACTTTGATAGCTCCTATAAGACTAATGGCCTTATTTTTTGTCTAGAATGGAGGAATGGAGGGAGGAAGAAAAAAGAGAAATGTAAGTCAATGGTAAATGTACTTCAATAGAATTTCTTACCGCACCAGTACCATTGTACCGTTCAGTATTAATAAGGGAAGTACGATCATCTACTGTGTTGTCGTCTTTTTTTTTCTTTTTTGTTGACAAAATTTAAATTTAATAACTCATCACTCAGTACTTATTAACTATACTTACTACTTCCACATTTGTTGATGTGATAGTATTATATCCTTTATGACTAGTAGCAGAAGATTGAGATGACTCGTCTTTGTTCCCATCCTGTAATTATAACAGTCATGGACTTAGTTTGTCATTAACATTAATATAATAGTCCTACCGAGTGATGTTCAGGATGAGGAAGACCAACATGAGATGGTTCTGAAAGAATGAGGTGGATAGGTTTAAATAGTTATAATTAGATAATATGGAAAACTTTATGATGTTAAATGATACTAACCAAGTATTAAAAAAAAGAAGATTAACAATCCAACAAATATTATAACAAATCCTGGCACTAGAAAGGACCATGCCCTGAGATTAAAATAGAGAGAAAAGAGTGACTACGGACAAATAATCAACAATTTAATAAATACTATTAGTGTTAATAATAATAAAAACACTATTTATTTACCATGGTTGTCCTGTCTTAGCCCATATTGATGGTATAGCTGTTCCTAATATATTACCAACTGAAGTATGTGCATTCCAGATACCTAAAAGAAGACCACGATGTTGTTTACCAAACCAATTACCCATAATGGCTACTACTGCTGGCCAGCCTGTGGACTAAAGGAGGACCAGATTGTTATGAAAAAATAACAAAATAAGGATGTACCTCAAATATGCCCACAAAGAATTGTATAACAATGAAATAAGCAAGATGATGGATTTCAGCATAATAAGCCACGCCCAGTAGAGAAACAAATATTCCACTACCTATAGAGGTACAACCTATGTATCACATGACACATATTGATTCAATACCTATCATTCCAATAGTTAGAAAATACCTCAAATTGACACGATCAGCAATTAATCCACTATTATAATAAAAGATAAAAACGATAAGAAAAGACTCTGACAAGGGCTAGAATTACAAATGGCTACTGCATTGTAATGCAGTAATTAGAACTAGAATTGATTTTTAATTATCAGATTTTATTATTAGAACTCAGTATCACTTTAATTGGGTCCTTCTGGAGGTAGCCACATGGTTACTATAAATAGTAACATATAATCACATGTTACTATGTTTAGGGTCTAGGCTTGAATGTTGTTGAAAAGCAATTGCAAAAGAAACAAATGGATAATTAAATAGTATTAAGAAGTATTTGGATTACATAATCCAAATACTTCTTAATACTATTTAATTATCGATTTGTTTCTTTTGCAATTAGTTCAATTAGTTTAATTAAGCTTTTCAACAACATTTGAACGAAAGCTTGCATCAGCTGGGTTGCTATTAGAATGGAAGACAAGCCATTAGAATAACAATGATTTAGAAAAAGCATCTTATAATAACTGTTGCTAATAGCAACTCCATGCAAGGTATGAAGTAACTAGATTAAAAGTATTATTGCTAATGCAAACTGCTCACTTCAATGGTACCAGTTCTAAGTATATCCTGACATATTTGGAAGCACGAGTAAGGTACTTATATTCAAAGTTACTTATATATGTAGGAGAACCAGAATGAATGTGGTATACTGGTCCAACTGTTATATATACTAATTGACTTACATGTAGATTAGAGGTGGTAAGGCTTACACAGTAAAAAGTGATGGGTAGAAAGTACCCAAACATTTGGGTCAAAACACCTGCAACTCAGGTAACCCATGTCTTGGGTTAAAATAACCCAATGAAAATAATAGTTAAAACAACTGTCAAATGTATTGGTGATTATAACCCACACCTATAGTTAAAGTAACATCTGACATAAGTAGTTGATGTAACAATTGCTGTTACTTTAACTTCGTGCACTGTGGTTACTGTAACACTTACTAGGTTTGATGTTGTGATTATCATAACAAACAAAATAGGTTGCTATAACTAATATTGTTAATGTAAATCATTGGTGGTGACATGCTTCTTTTTTTTGGTTTCATCATGTAATGTACTTTATTTTGATAGCCACATTGAAAAAAGCATGTTGTCATTTTAACTAAGGTCTTCATTACTACAGTTACATCAATATGATGTAAGCCCAATTCAAAGTTGCTACAGGACCAATACTAGTGTAACTCAATAAGCATGAAGCCAATGCTTATTGAGTTACACTAGTAATAGTTACATCTACAACCACATTGCTTTTACACCCACTTTGCTATAGTAGTCGAATCATGGCTTCAAATGAAGCTATCAGCAGATACTATTTCAACTTAATTAACCTAATTAGTTAGGTTGAAATAGTATTTACCTCTCCCTCATAATTTCAGTTATTGGACAATAAACTACAAAGAGTACTTTTGGCTTCTAGTTGGCTTTTCACATATTAAGTTAGACCAGTTTTTGGTTTTGTGGTAACTCAATATTCGGTTTACATCAACTTGATGAGATTCTGGTAACGAGGACAACGGTTGAAATGACAAAATTCTATTTTAAGTGCATTATTATTCCTATGTCATTTCTATTTCTTCACACCAGTCATTAATATCTGATTTATTTGATTATAATGTTTATCATGGTCATAAACTAACAGATGGTTTGACTTATATTTATCTAAAACACTATGTTATGTAAACTAATATTGCTTTTTCTCCCTTTTACCAATTTGTTTTAATAACTAGATTACATTGTTATTTTGGTGTTAAACTACCTAACCTAGTTATAGTAACAGTCAGTCAACATGGTAGCTTCAACCAACTTAGTTACATTAACCCATTTTAGTTAAAGTTACCCAGGAGTGTCACTTCAATTACATGTAGGTTAATATAACCAATTTGTATTGTAGTTGATACAACCATTGCGGGTAGTTTTAAACTTGTGTTTTTTGCTGTGTACTTACTTACCTCCCAACCATAAATATAGCATATGTAAAAAGCCAGGTATAATCAACGACTCCAATGATAGTCTTGCAATGAGTACCATCTATATGTGAAGTGGACAGTCACTAAAGTCATTATTATACATTTGTAGATCCTTACTGAATGGTGGCCAGCCATTTTCATAGTCATCTGGATTTACTAA
The DNA here is from genome assembly GCA_963965975.1 of Xestospongia bergquistia. NCBI lineage: Eukaryota > Metazoa > Porifera > Demospongiae > Haplosclerida > Petrosiidae > Xestospongia > Xestospongia bergquistia. Next base: position 7,878,431 of record OZ014412.1, on the reverse strand, counting down.
ATAATACTCCTCTTCACTTTCATTGCCATTATTGTTAACTGTTTTGTTTTTGCAGCCTGGTGCTAAAACATTCTGTAATAGATAATATTATAATTATTATTATTATATGCAGAGTAAAGATAGCATAGATGTTGTATCATGTGTTGTTCATGCGCGGTACAACTACCTAGCACGCTTCACGTGTCAAGCAGCTGTTGTTATTTTGACAACTGATCGATGTATGATAATAATTAATTATTCGCTGCGAGTGATAAATTGCAAACTTCGAGCTATCTATAATAAATGCTCGTCTTCCTTCTAGCATTCTCGGTAGTCTTTTCAAGTGTTCTGGAAGTTCTCTAATCTTCAAAAAACCCCCATTTAGTTTTATTTCCTGTCCGAATTCGAATCCGCATGGTATTACAGAGGCCGATATTATAAATCAGTTACTGCATTTTTATTAACATCATGTATGAACGAGTGATTGATTATAAATCATAATGTTAAATTTGGTGATTGAACTCAAAGGAAGGATGGATAATTGAACTTACAGCAACAACACTGAATGGTTTACGCGACATGTGATATGAAGCATAACATACAAAAGTCAGTACTAGAATGTACAGCCGATAACTATAAATAGAACAACAAGAAATAATCACATTATGCAGCATGTGCACTGACTACAACATTAATGCATTATTGATACAGTGCTCGATACATTTTAGTCAATGCCTTCTCATAGTGCACTTAACACTAGCGCGCTAGCTGTTACTTAACATACTCCTACATTTGTGTTTTTACATTGAACTCATTGCTTATCTCTACCTGATAGACTGCAATAACATGCATAAAAATCAATATATATCCATAACGTGCAGCAAAATAAAGCAATAATGCAAAGTCTTTTTACCTTTTCCTTGAGTAACAATTGAAGACACCTAGGTAGCTTAGTAGCCATGCTCCTAATGGTACCTTTTTCCATATGACTTTACGATGTCTCTTTGCCTCCCAACAACCTGTCTCATTTTCTTGATCAATATCCATCACCGTATGCTAATAAGTGAATTCGATAATTTTATCTGCTGATATATATATGTATATGCAGTTGCTTTTGTGCACGTGTTCCACACGTTGATACATTCCGCGTCGATTAATAAGGTCACCTCAATGACTTACAGAAGTCTTAGTTGAGTGAGAGGTTGGTAATAACATCACAGTTAGACGGGGTATATATCAATTAAATTGCAGGAGCAATATCATTTGTTATATATATATATATATATATATATATATATATATATATAGGTAAGCAATGTGATTCATTATTGAAATTGTATTGGGAGTTTTTTAACTAAGGTATGTCATTAATTATTTTTTCCAAATGGCATACTGCATGTGTAGTTTGTACTAATATTAATTTATAATATTATTTTGATAAAGATATATCAACATAATAAAATAATATGCATCTCTTATTGGATGGCAGTTTTCTGTTGACTTTTGATTTTGTATGCAAGATGACACTTATATTACATTAAGCTGTTTCCCATTGTTGATAATGAATATTGGATATTGTAGATGTGTCCCTCCAAATTATGCAAAACTCTTAAAACAACAAATTTTCAGTATGACAATTCAATAATCATTATGTAGTTGCTTGTGAAGCTATGGGTTTCTAGTTGCTTGTGTGTGACTTATAAAGTATTTAACTTTAACTAAAAGTAGTTGGTTTTAGTTATTTTCGTCAGTGATATCACAGACTGGCTGCCATTAAACATATTCATAGTTACCGTTAATGAAATTCATAACCGACAGGGTTGCGCCCCACAAGAGCACGAAGACAAAATCTGCAGTACATATAAAAGGAAATGAACACAATCTTGGATAGGTTGTGTTGTGGGCCAGCGTTCTGCAATGCATCAGACCTCTGAGATGGTTACCAGCATACTCTTCGGAGTATCCGAAAGGCCGACTAGGATAGGGCTGGTAGTCTCCCTTTAAACGAGAAGAGGCTGGTGTATTTGTGGTTCCCGGTTCCTGAATGCGACATTCCCTAAGAGCTGGAATCCCGTACGGCTGGTTTTAAGTTAGGGCGATGCTCCAGCCAGGATTACCTCGCGAAGACGAGGGTTACCAAGCCAGGTGGCGGTCCCAGCTAGCAATAGCAGGGAATCCTGGAGCCTAAGTGGAAGCCTGAGTGGGTGAGCGAGTAGGAATCGTTTGGGCAACACAACATGTTTTTTTTATAAATTTAACTTTTTTTATAAAATCTACCTAACCATTGGGAAGGAATGTTGGTATAACTCGTCAGGTGTTTTATAGAGATCATTCCACAAACTTCCTTTAAGTTGTATGGTATACATAAAACATGCAATTGGTATTACAAAGCATAACATCAATTTTATCAGATAATAATTCTTTAACTGGTTTAACAAGTTTGACTGGTTTGTTAGATGTATTCAAATTTTCATATTGACAATATGTTTAAAAAATTAAGACATGATATTAAAAATATTATTTATGGTTAAAATGGTAATTATTTAAAATTTGAGTACCTCCTGTATTTCCTTGTTTGGTTTATAGCTGTTGGCGCTATTACTATAACTATACATGTCACCATTGCTATTGCTGATGAGACTCAAGCATCCTTTTGAACAATACTAGAGTCAAGTGGATTTTCTCTAGGCTCTGCTATAATTTACCACTAATAAAAAGAACTATAAAAATAGGTTGATGGATATAAAAAGTGTCTAATGGTTTGAAGTGAGTGGTAATGCTCCAGCTAGGATAACATTGTCTTTGTCCTTATTTGTCTTTTTCTAGTACCAGTGTATTCTTCTAAATGTTTTTTTCCACAATATACAGGTAAACTTTATCTAACAGATCAAAGTCATCTCTCTCTCTGCCACTGCCCTTCTTCTTAGCTCTTCTTTCGAAAGTAACACGTTACTGCAGTCAACAGCTTTCTTTGATACTTTCCTGGATATGATACAAATATTGTTTGTTAGTCTACTGCATTCTTCTAAGGTTAGCACAATTGGAATTAGCCATTTTAGTCTGGTAGGACAAAAATTTACATAAGCCGTTTGTTCTTGTTTGCAACCATACCAGATAGCTAGTAAGTTAAATTGGAAGAGCAAGTATTGTTGTATCACGTAGATCCAGCAGCCGTCCTGTTAAAAAGTTAAGGACAAAATGTATTATTGATGGGACAATGGCATAATGATGTTCGTCAAGGTATTCACTTATGTTAATGGAGACATAGGGGTAGGAAAGGGTGGCAGGGGGAGCTGAAACCCCCCAACTTTAAGTCAAGGGCTAAGCCCCCCTGATTTGTACTCAAGACTATAACTGCTTCACTGAAGCGGCTATTGTCTTAACCTAATTAGACTGTATCTAACCGTACCAATGACTTCTGCTACAGCGGAATGCACTTTTCAACCTTACACCGACTAAAAAATAACCTACAAAGTACTATGACCGTACTGATAACATAAACTTATTAGTAATAGCTAAAGAGTTTGTTTCCTATAATGACAGACGAATTAATTTTTTTGGTCATTTTTGATCTTTAATAATATAATGCAACTAAATATAAGGTCAGCCCCCCCAACTTAAACTTCATTCCTACCCCTCTGTTTATATAATGTCTTCTGTTCTACTAATAAATGTACATGTAAATTAAAGAATCTGTTTAGATTTTATTACAGACTTTAACATCATTTCTGGACACAAACAATTACTCTACTTAACAAGGACCTATATAGCTAACTTCATAAAAAATTTGAAGTGATTTCGCTACTTATCATCTTAGGCCATTTTTAGAGGAGAGTGACAAAGAATCGTAATGTATAGATAATGTCAACATTTGGAGTTATCTGTTCAGTTTGCTGTATTGCTGTATCTAGATGTTCTCTGGCATCAAATAAGTCTCTGTTACAATAGTGGGAGCTGCTATTCGACGGTGCAAATGACACCTCAAAATTGGCTTGCTTTCACATTCATTTCTATCTGTGTAAGCAAGAGCAGCAGATAAAGAAAGACTCAAGGTCAGATTCCCTTTTGAGTAATTGGACAACTTCCATGCAGATGGCTTTAAGTTCATTTGGCACTGATTTTAATGGTTTCTGCTTGATTCTCCTCAAATGTTCCAAAGTATTGCCTTCTGTTCTAGTTAGTGCATGCTTTTTGAAAGAACTTTGAAAACTGAATATGATGATCTCTTTTCCTAAGAGCATTACTTAATTGGTTTAATAAGGCCCATCATCTTAGTAAAAAGCTACTAGTACTAATCTGTGATTCAAATTCAATTGACTGTACAAATAAATAAGACATACGTAATGATCTGTAACAGCTGTAATAATAATCATAAGTGGACCAAAAGGTTAAAAATTGAGAATTTGGTCCATGTCACCAAATTGCTGAAACGTTTTTGTGGAGTTAGCTATATAGGTCTTTGTTATGTGACATTATTATTACTGCTCTAAAATTTCATATTTAAAAATACTTATATAATGGCTTTTGTTCTACTAATAAACGTACATGTAAATTAAAGAATCTGTTTAGATTTTTTTACAGACTTTAACATCATTTCCGAACACAAATAATTACACTATTTAACAAGAACCCATATAGCTAACTTCATAATAAAATTGAAGTGATTTCACTATACCTATCATCTTAGGTCATTTTTAGCTCAACATCTTTGACCAATAAGGTTAAAAATTGGGAATTTGGTCCATGTCACAAAAATCACTTAAACTTTTTGTGGAATTAGGACTAAAGTATATAGATCCTTGTTAAGTGACATTAATATTACTACTCTAAAATGTTGTGGTTCATATTTAGAACATTTATATAATGTCCTTTGTTAAAAATGATCTGAATTGAAAAATTGAGAATTTGGTCCACGTTACCAAATCACTTGAAACGTTTTGGGAAGTTTGCTATATAGGTCATTGTTAAGTGACAATAGTATTACTGCTCTAATATGTTACCAAAATGTTACTACATACACCAAAGCACCTTTATTGTATACACAGATGTACCTTTACTGTAAAACATATACTAGCTGATCTACAATGTTGCAGCAAAAAAGTATAACAATAATGTTAAAAATCTAAAACAGCAATAAAGAATTAAAAGTCCAAGGATCTGAACTGAAGAGTCTACATTGGGAGCATGAAATATTAGGACAGATATTTACATGGTATACTGGATAAAGAACTGTTGTTGTCTCCATTAATTCTCTATTAAGGTGTGTGTTTAAATACATTATTTTAATATTGTATTCTAGATTCAGAAAGAACACGATGAACTATCCTGCATTTCCAGCCAGGTGGTTAAAGGCAAAAGATTTAGAGATATTAATCTAGATTTATAATTGGACTTAAGTCATTTAGGATATATTTGGTGGCTCTATGTTGTAACAGCTCAAAAGCCTTAATGTTTTTGAAGTACTTAGACCTCCACAGCTGAGAACAATAGGTTAACTGTGAGCGAGTTCCTAGCTCCTATAGATTATAAAGTAGAATAGCAGAGAAGTTATTATCTGCACTACTGGTAGCCATTGTAGATAGTATGATAAAAAGAATTTACATCATAGTTGACAGAGTATTACTAGAGTATACTATTTTCCAAGAAATTGTGTGTCATATATTACTGGCATGTGGAATCATTGTTTTATGGTAGATCAATTCTAGTACAAGTTTTAGAATAATAAAGGTTTAGAAGAAGCAGTAAGAATTTTGGTCACTTTCTATTTCCAGTTTAGTAGTGTTTATATAAGATATGATAAATACCTCGCTTAGAGGTAAGCAATGTGATTCATTATTGAAATTGTATTGGAAGTTTTTTAACTACTGATACACACAACAATCAATGAATATTATTACTGTTATCACAAATTTTTTCATTTGTATATGACTTATATAATAAGGTATGTCATTAATTCTTTTTCCAAATGGCATACTGCATGTGTAGTTTGTACTAATATTAATTTATAATATTATTTTGATAAAGATATATCAACATAATAAAATAATATGCATCTCTTATTGGATGGCAGTTTTCTGTTGACTTTTGATTTTGTATGCAAGATGACACTTATATTACATTAAGCTGTTTTCCATTGTTGATAATGAATATTGGATATTGTAGATGTGTCCCTCCAAATTATGCAAAACTCTTAAAACAAAACAAATTTTCAGTATGACAATTCAATAACTATTATGTAGTTGCTTGAAGCTATGGGTTTCTAGTTGCTTATGTGTGACTTACAAAGTATCTAACTTTAACTAAAAGTAGCTGGTTTTAGTTATTTTCGTCAGTGTTATCACAGACTGGCTGCCATTAAACATATTCATAGTTACCGTTAATGAAATTCATAACCGACAGGGTTGCGCCCCACAAGAGCACGAAGACAAAATCTGCAGTACATATAAAAGGAAATGAAAACAACCTTGGATAGGTTGTGTTGTGGGCCAGCGTTCTGCAATGCATCAGACCTCTGAGATGGTTACCAGCATACTCTTCGGAGTATCCGAAAGGCCGACTAGGATAGGGCTGGTAGTCTCCCTTTAAACGAGAAGAGGCTGGTGTATTTGTGGTTCCCGGTTCCTGAATGCGACATTCCCTAAGAGCTGGAATCCCGTACGGCTGGTTTTAAGTTAGGGCGATGCTCCAGCCAGGATTACCTCGCGAAGACGAGGGTTACCAAGCCAAGCCAGGTGGCGGTCCCAGCTAGCAATAGCAGGGAATCCTGGAGCCTAAGTGGAAGCCTGAGTGGGTGAGCGAGTAGGAATCGTTTGGGCAACACAACATGTTTTTTATTTATTATAAATTTAACTTTTTTTATAAAATCTAACTAACCATTGGAAGGAATAACTCGTCAGTGTTTTATAGAGAAGATTTCATAAACTTCCTTTAAGTTGTATGGTATACATAAAACATGCAATTGGTATTACAAAGCATAACATCAATTTTATCAGATAATAATTCTTTAACTGGTTTAACAAGTTTGACTGGTTTGTTAGATGTATTCAAATTTTCATATTGACAATATGTTTAAAAAATTAAGACATGATATTAAAAATATTATTTATGGTTAAAATGGCAATTATTTAAAATTTGAGTACCTCCTGTATTTCCTTGTTTGGTTTATAGCTGTTGGCGCTATTACTATAACTATACATGTCACCATTGCTATTGCTGATGAGACTCAAGCATCCTTTTGAACAATACTAGAGTCAAGTGGATTTTCTCTAGGCTCTGCTATAATTTACCACTAATAAAAAGAACTATAAAAATAGGTTGATGGATATAAAAAGTGTCTAATGGTTTGAAGTGAGTGGTAATGCTCCAGCTAGGATAACATTGTCTTTGTCCTTATTTGTCTTTTTCTAGTACCAGTGTATTCTTCTAAATGTTTTTTTCCACAATATACAGGTAAACTTTATCTAACAGATCAAAGTCATCTCTCTCTCTTTGATACTTTCCTGGATATTATACAAGTATTGTTTGTCAGTCTACTGCATTCTTCTAAGGTTAGCACAATTGGAATTAGCCATTTTGGTCTGGTAGGACAAAAATTTACATAAGCCGTTTTGTTCTTGTTTGCAACCATACCAGATAGCTAGTAAGTTAAATTGGAAGAGCGAGTATTGTTGTATCACGTAGATCCAGCAGCCGTCCTGTTAAAAAGTTAAGGACAAAATGTATTATTGATGGGACAATGGCATAATGATGCTCGTCAAGGTATTCACTTATGTTAATGGAGACGTAGGGGTAGGAAAGGGTGGCAGGGGGAGCTGAAACCCCCCAACTTTAAGTCAAGGGCTGAGCCCCCCTGATTTGTACTCAAGACTATAACCACTTCACTGAAGCGGTTATTGTGTTAACCTAATTAGACTGTATCTAACTGTACCAATGACTTCTGCTACAGCGGAATGCACTTTTTCAACCTTACACCGACTAAAAAATAACCTACAAAGTACTATGACCAAAGACCGATTAAACCATGTCATGTTGTTACATACACATAAGGACTGTACTGATAACATAAACTTATTAGAAATAGCTAAAGAGTTTGTTTCCTATAATGACAGACAAATTAATTTTTTTGGTCATTTTTGATCTTTAATAATATAATGCAACTAAATATAAGGTCAGCCCCCCAACTTAAACTTCATTCCTACCCCCTGTTTATATAATATCCTCTGTTCTACTAATAAATGTACATGTAAATTAAAGAATCTGTTTAGATTTTATTACAGATTTTAACATCATTTCTGGACACAAACAATTACTTTACTTAACAAGGACCTATATAGCTAACTTCATAAAAAATTTGAAGTGATTTCGCTACTTATCATCTTAGGCCATTTTTAGAGGAGAGTGACAAAGAATCGTAATGTATAGATAATGTCAACATTTGGAGTTATCTGTTCAGTTTGCTGTATTGCTGTATCTAGATGTTCTCTGGCATCAAATAAGTCTCTGTTACAATAGTGGGAGCTGCTATTCGACGGTGCAAATGACACCTCAAAATTGGCTTGCTTTCACATTCATTTCTATCTGTGTAAGCAAGAGCAGCAGATAAAGACTCAAGGTCAGATTCCCTTTTGAGTAATTGGACAACTTCCATGCAGATGGCTTTAAGTTCATTTGGCACTGATTTTAATGGTTTCTGCTTGATTCTCCTCAAATGTTCCAAAGTATTGCCTTCTGTTCTAGTTAGTGCATGCTTTTTGAAAGAACTTTGAAAACTGAATATGATGATCTCTTTTCCTAAGAGCATTACTTAATTGGTTTAATAAGGCCCATCATCTTAGTAAAAAGCTACTAGTACTAATCTGTGATTCAAATTCAATTGACTGTACAAATAAATAAGACATACATAATGATCAGTAACACCTGTAATAATAATCATAAGTTTTCTGTCGTCAAAAGGAAGTCAATCCCAGTCAATTATTAGCAAACTCTGTTTTGGAATTATTAAAGGCTTAAAAAGCACTAGTTATTGTATTACTTCATATCACTTTCTTAGAAACAATGTGCACTGAACAATAAACACAAGTGATGCTGTATGTAGAGCCAGACTTCATTTTCAAATTAACATCCATATAAAATGTAGCACATAGAATGATATTATATTGAAAATCTGTTTGTTATTGAATGCTGTCTCTTGTATTATTGTGGCCGTTACTGTCTGCTAACTCTGTCTTTCTTTTTGCCTTCTTCTCGGGAAAGAGAACTAATAAACTGTAAAATATATTATCATAAAGAAACATATCTGTATAGTTCATTAATTCATATATATATATATTGCTCACGACATTCTACCATACGTCCAACCATCTAATGATCTATCTCCATCATTATCTAGTGATATACATACAGTGTTAGTATGATAGCAAGTCCCCATAATACAGCTGCAAACCAATAGACAATCTTAGGACTTCGAAGATAGTCTCCTGAGGCAGTTTGTGGAGTGTACAACTGATTGAACACAACAGTTGCTATGACAGTGGCTAACAATTGGAAAGCAGCTACAACAGAAAATGCAGCACCTGTAAAATAATGAGATAAGTTCATAATCTGCTATAGATATATACAAAGTGTTTGTCATTTTTGAGTGTACAAGAATCTAAAACCAGTTTATTACAAGTTCAAATACCCCAATAATATCTATCACAATATTATACATAATATATTATGAAGACACATGAGAGAGGGGAGGGGCATACATGTTTAAAATTATCATTAGACAAAACACAGACTGGATTGAATTGGGAGATGGAGACTGAGACAAAACAAGAGTCAGCAATTAGGGACCAGTTATACTATGCTGTAGTCATCTAAAACTAGTCCAAATCTCTTACCATAATTATTGGTTATAATGTAAGTAAAAATTAAGCGATATTGAACTGATCGGTTTTTAACATGTGCTAATGTTCATAATTTTTGAGCAACACCTAGTGAAAGTTATAGTAACAATTCATGAAATGAACTGAGCACTATCTGTTTATACTCAGTGCATAGTCAGCAACTATAGTACCAGTAACATTATGTTTAAAGCTACTTCACAATTCAACTTACCAAGGTCATCTTTATTTATCATACGTGCCATTATTGATCTCAGACCAGGAGCTATAATAGCTTCTATGCCAATAATAACTCCAGCTGTAATAAGACCAAAAAAGAACATGGTTTTAAATAGGATGTCCACACTTTGTATGATTAGCTTACCAAGAAACATCTCCCATGATTTAGTGAGTAGAGCTATAAAGATGCTCATACCACATGCAAAGAGAACACCAATTAATATAATGATAGCATCTGGAATTTTTAAAAGCACTAAAATAGGCAGAAGACCAAGCAAAGCCAACATGTGTGAGACAGAACTAACAGCAAGATAATTCCCTATGATACTGTAGGTCCATTCTAATGGTTTGTTATGTAAGAAATAACTTGATATTTCTGTAAGACCGGTCTCATTTATCATAGCTAGAATCATGATGAAAATAGCAATCCAAAACTTCCACAATTTTGAAAACCCAATGTATGAAGGACAACATAATATTTTAGCTCCTCGAATCATAGATTTAAAATTATGCCCAGAGTTTCCTTTATTTTTAAGTTTGACCTCCTTAGTTAGTGATTCAGGAATTACAATAGAATACAAAAACCCCAACGCCACTATCGTCAATATAAACCAAACCATTGGTCGGAAATCACAATTCATTTTCTCTATCCATTTATCAGAAGCAGCAGAGCTGGTTGCCGTACCAACAAAAATAGATGCTTCCAGTATCCCCATACGAATCGTCAGCCATCGTTTTGGAGTCACATCTGTGATATAGGCAAAAACAGTAGCCATTATCACTCCAAATCCACCACATATACCAGTACTAAAAGCACTTACTAAAAAGATATACATACTCAATTTTAATTCGACTATCAAAACACCAATAACTAATCCGATAATTTGTCCAATAAAAACTAACATCAAAATTGGCTTACGTCCAAATCGATCAGAAAGGGGAGCCACCAACAACGAAGTCACAATACTTGGTACTAAACTTACAAGCGTAGTTATCATACTTATGACATTAACCTTTTTCTGACCAATAACAAAGGTCTTGTTATTTGTCAAGTTAACAATTTGATCTTGATTTAAACAGATATCATCCAATGCTAAGCTTATATTTAGTTCATCGGACTGATCGGAGATGTTAGAATAATAATCTCTTATTGACTGTTTCATTATTCGCTGAAAGTAATACTGTTGGTACACCTGCATTTGAAAGTAAACAGTAAAAAGAAATAAAAAGCTACAAAGTTCAACAGGAAAGAGTCTTAGATGTAACCATCGACCAAGTCCTCCATTTTTAGGAGGAAGACAATCAGACCACTGGAAAGATGAAGTATCAGTTTGAGACTGATCAGATTTGTCTGGACTTGAATCTTTCTTAGTAGACAACAGGGATGTTTTCTCTTCGTTATTCATTATTTTCAAAATGTTGTCTTAACAAGAATAAGCTTGTTCATGTCGTATTCACATGATCATTACATAATGCATAATAATATGGTCTGATCTGGGTGATGAGAGGGTGTGTCTTCCGGACTTTGCAAAAGGCGAAGGGCGTGGCTCGCCTGCATTCGTAAGCCATTAGGGTGGCTGGGCAGCTCATCTGTGAGTGACCCAAAAATTATAACAATATACAATAAAACAAAACTATTCAAGTTCTCTAGTAGTAAATTTATCACTTAATTTCTTAAATAATGTTCTAACTTCATTGATAACTAATCTGGTGAGAAGCTAAAGTCCAAAAATAAAAGGGAGAGAATAATTGAGAGTTAATCAAATATATGAACATACCAGCGATGAAAGAAAACAAGAAGTCATTAGTAAGTAAAATACACTATTCCAGCCCTGAAAAAGATAATACCGAGGTGAATTGATATATGGCCACAGACTGTGTGGTCAATGTATAAAATCATTGTATAGAATAAAAGATCATTAAATTTATGATATGCTTGGTTGATCACAGAATAATGAATGAATGAATAAAGAGATTGGTTTAGTTAGGAACCAAAAATCTTACAAAGTCATCTGATATCCAGCCAGTTAAAAGTGGTCCTAGAGCAGCACCTATATGTACAAAATAACTAATATTAATAATATTGACCTCTTTATACATACCAAGAGATCCTGTACCATCAATAATAGCAGATACTGTGGCCTTAGCTTTTTGATTCCCATGCAATGACTTGTGAGTTCCCTAAAAGCAAAACAGACTCGTTTATTTAATATGTTATATACTGTATGCACATGAGTAAACCTTATAATTAATCTTAGTATAGAAGTGTCCTTTATATAGAGGTCAAATAATATTAGCATGTGACTTAAACAATTGTCTTGTGTATGCATGCAGTGTCTCTTGATGGGAGGTTCCAATGAACACATATCTATACATGATAACATAATGGTTACCAAAATAAATATAGTCGATACTATGATAAAGATATTATTACTATTCTCCATTTAATTCTAGATATATTGTATATGTATTACTAACCCAAACATAATAATTATTAATAGTTCATGTAGTAGTATATATTATTATATATTGTTAATATTACTGATATACCAAATTTAATTATAGCTATTTTATAACAGATTTAATTTCTTACCAAATCACTTGATACAGCAGTTGTTATACAGGCATATGGTCCATTAACAAAGAGTCCACAAAATATCATTAACACTATAGTTAGTAGAGATGGTTCATTGATCAAATAATGGATAGATATAATGGAATATAGAGTTATATAGAGGTAGATACAATTGTAATAAATTAATAGCAAGAATGTTTAAATGAACAAATTAATGAATGAATTGATAGAGGAGAAACTAGATGAATGAGTGAATCAATGGCTGAATTGATAAATAAATGAGTGAATGAGTCAATAGATAAGTCAATGGACAATTGAGAAAAACAAGACTCCTTACCAATAGAATAAGTGATGTTGATATTCCCAAAATAGCGATACATAAACAGCTAGAAATAAATAATAATAACGTCAACTATTGTTAAGTATTGAAACTCCTTTCAAGAGGTTTTTAACTACCACATGCTGTCAGTTAATGATATAGGGCACTATGAGCTTAACTTAATATCATTAACAACTACACACTCTAACAGTAACAAATTGGATATGTGGACACCTAATGTTATTGTCAAAATATTTTCATTTAATGGCACAACAATTTTTCTATCTTAGTGAGGTCTGTCGACATTGTTGTTTGAAAATAATTATAAAACTAAATTTACACATTGAAAGTGATATTGTTTTTAGAATACTGTCTAACTTACAGCAGGAACAGAGAGATATAACATCAATGTACATGTAATAGCACGGGCATTTATAACATCAGAGAGTCCACCAGTCAAAATTCCACCTGAGAGAATGGAGTACACAGTGAGTGATTTATGGACACCAGCCAAATATCAACTTACCAATGATACCACCAACATCAAAGAGAGTAGATAATAGATCTGCATTTTTGTCTGACAACTTTTTGCCCCCAATAGCTAGAGAGAGAGAGAGAGAGAGAGGAAGAATGTTTGGCAAGGATACAAGATCATTCACTTACGAGTATTTTCAACATAGTATGGCAACCAAAACAAGAAAGTATATGCAACTAATTTTGAGAAGAAGAGGGCAAAAGCAAACTCCAATACACCCTAATGAAAAAGATAAATCAGAATTAGTCAGAACTCATGTAAAGAGACTGGAGATTTATGCATTAACTGTAAGCTTAATATACAAGTTGACTACAGTGACTTATGTTGAGGAGCTCACTGGAATCATGATAGCTCCAACAAATCCAATGGCTCCTTCTTCTTTGTTACCAGTTATAATTCTCATTGGACTGGTAGTCTAAATATGTTGGTTAAGGATTAAAATAAGGATCATGGTCATACCTTAATATAACTGGTAATAGAGGCAACAGATGACTTTCTTGTTGCTTTTTTACTCTCTTTAATGTTTTCCTCTTCATCACTAGACATCAGAATTGTCGCTGTCTTTGTATCTTCTGTAGTTAGCCCTAAAAAGAAACCAAAATTCCAGCTTGTCTGGTAATCAGTTCTTTTTGAACATACAATCAAACAACACATGTATGTACATATAACATTCTGTCTAATAATACTATACTATGTCATTCAATACCGTCATAATGGGGTTTTGAACTGGTAGGAGATGTGGGAACAGATGATTGTGAGTTAGGGGTAGTGTTAGAGTCCTTAATAATGAAAAAATAATAATTATTCATGTACAAAGAAACTATCATACACGTACCAAGTGGTGGGTGGGTGGAGCTAGTCCAACATAATTAGGATCTGAGAGAGAGATAAAGAAAGGAAATACTTCTATTGTAGTTTTGTGATGTATGCAATAAAATATATCATAAAAGAATGTAGAAGAGATCTATATTCAAGAGTCAAGATCTAGTCCTATATTGTTCAACTTTCTATATGGCTATATACATGTACATATACAGTGATAATTCAGTGTATATTCTTACCTACAACTAGAAATAAGAACATAATAATTCCAGCTCCAATCATAATAAATCCAGGTACAAGAAATGACCATGACCTAGATAATAACAATGTCAATACATAATAGTGTCATTAAATTTTTACCAGTTTTTGCCTTCTTGAGCCCAAACTGCTGGAATTATGGTACCTAATATGTTTCCCAAGGATGTATGAGAGTTCCAGATCCCCATGAGAAACCCACGACCTTGTTTTCCAAACCAATTACCCATAACAGCTACCACTCCCGGCCATCCAGTAGACTTGAAATATAAGAAATAATTAAATCAGTTTCAGAGACTTTATGACCAACCTGCATCATACCACCAAATATCTGTACTATGATGAAATAATACAGATGATGAATATGAGCATAATAAGCAACACCCAATAATCCTGTTGCAATACCACTACCTATTAAAAATGACACCATTATGTGTTAATAATTCATTAAATTATATTAATTTGTACCTATCATTCCAATTGTTAGAAAATAACGTAGATCCATCCGATCTCCAATCATTCCACTGAAAGAGAGAGAGAGAGAGAGAAATAAAGAGACTGACATAACTTTAAATGTATTGTTACAATCAACACATAACACATTAGTGAGAGAGAAGGTCATCATGCTTTAATATCTTACCTAAAAAACATGGCAATTGCGTAAGTAAACAACCAAGAATAGTCCACACTTCCTAATATGGTATTACAATGATCACCATCATCTATAGGAGATAAAAATCACTTATCCCCTTACTCCTGGTCAAAAAAGTAGCACTAGAAATGCATGTCATATGTATTCTAATAATATTCTCTACTGAGTAAACAGACTGTACTAGCAGATATCTGGTGTTACTATTATACCATGGTACAATTCCTTAAAACAAAAGTCAAATTAATATTAGATTTGTAGAATATATTAGACAAAATGCTTCATTGGTTACAGACACAAGCTACTAGACATGAATAATATATGCTCTCAGATTAATGTGTAATGTTATTCAAACGCTAAACTGTGATGTCAACACTAAATTAAACACTTAATGTCCCAGCACTAACAAAACATGTAGAGACACAAAGGCTATAGTCATAATAAAGCAGTTAACAGCAGTACCATCTAATAATGTTCTATATATACTTACTGAAGGGCTTCCAGCCTGGAGCAGGTGTCGGACTTGTGTTGGTATTTAACAGGAAAGTGTCATTATCATCAGAATTGGAATTATGTGTACAATTAGGAGCAAAAACAGTCTATAAAAATAAAAATATTACATTCTAGTCAATTACTCATTCTTTCAATGCATTATTAGTGTCTTCATTTAGTTACATGCGAAGGTGCTTAGCAAAATAAAATCCTTGGGAATAAATCTAAGCAACTGTAGACAGTTGCATAAAATATTGCATAAAATGTCAAGCTAAAATCCTCAGAGAATAAATCCCTAAATAACTGTGCAGTAAGTCTTGAATAAGGCTTTAAAACTGGAGGTCTATCTATAGCCCGTTTTAACTTAATGACTTAATAATGAATTATTGGAGTAAGATAATGATATCAAATATTGTACTTAAAATAACTTTACATAAGGGGAGGCGGAAATTGACAGAGAAAGCGAAAGGTAAATTGAACTACCTTGACAACACTGAATGGTTTCCTTGAGAGATGGTAGCAAGTGTAGCAGAGGAATGTCAAGAAAAGAACCATCACTCGAAAACTACAGTGAAAAGTACATTTATAATAGGATTATGGATGATGACCTTTGGCACTCATCAAATTACAGTTTAATTACAAATGATAAATGGTATTATTATGTAGAAGATAACCAGAATATATTAGAAGGTGATATATACATGCTTATAATATTTATCGTATTTCTCTCTCTCTCTCAGTTTCTGTCAATAAATTAGGTATTTTTCTGTGATACAATAGCATAATAACTCCTCTGACTGTTATTTCTATTAAAATATAGCATAGACTATGCAATAATTGTCTTGTCTATATGCATTCTGCAACTGGACTTGCATTTAAGCAATAGATAAGCCAAACAGCATGGCACATAGTACATCTATACTAGAAATGCTTTAAAATACTAAAATACTATTAAAAGTGATGCAGTTAGAGAGTCTTTTGCAATTCTAGCTCAAAGTCTCAAAAGCACTTATCTCACCTGATCCGGGGGAAATGGTTGATCACAGGAAAGTACGCTAACAACCACGCCCCCAAAGGTATTTTCTTTTTGTTGACTGCTAAAGGTTGGTACCAACATTCTCTGCGAGATGGTTCTTGGATAGTGTTGCCTAAAAGTGCTTGCTTTTCTCCTGCACTCATTCTTCTTGTTTTGACAGCCACACCTTCAATCATGTGATCATACTGCCATTATTGAATTTAATCAAAGTCACGTGATTGTATCGTGATGTCATAAATTGTGGGAGGATCTTCATAATCAGTTTTTCTGTAAGGCAAATATCAAAGTCAGTAGTATAGTATACTGTACCAGGGTAACCGAACTCTCCAGCGAAAGACCAGACCGTAGGAAGTTATCTACTACTCGTATTAACACGTTTGATATACGAATCTTTTGTTTATCTCGATTGTGAATTTCAACCAGGCTGTGAATTTTTGAATATATTTGAACTGCAATTGTTACATTTACTGTCTCGGTTCTCAAAGGTGCTTCGGGTTCTACTTTAGCTGCATCAGCTACTGTAAGAGAGAGTACTCAACATATAAAGTCGAACTGTAGAGTGTTTGGAATACCTCTAAATACTGTGCTGTTTCTAGTCACACTTCCAGAGGGAACCCACTGTGACATCTCTTCTTGCATGGATAGAGACATCCAAATCAACAAAATACGTTTAAACAAGTGAGAACAGGTACATTAGAAGAGAAAGACAAAAGTTGTATTTAAATGTGAGTTGATTATTCATGTACTAACTTAGTCATCATTTGTTTTGAAATTGATTTAACTAGTCAAAAGAAATATTGTGTTAGAGGTGTCATTGTTTCCTTCGTGTGTTAAATAGATTGTTCAGTTACACATGGATTTGCATTGCAATCCTTTGTAATATTTTATGATGTACAATATGCATGAATTGCTTACTGCACTTCAGTTTAAAAATAAGCCTTATAATACAGGTTTTTTAGTAAGTTCTGCTGCCATTTTTAATTATATGGGAACATTGCTGTATGACAAATATCTTCAGTGAACTCTCTTGTATAAGGACACATTGAATATAGGACAGCCTCTATGTTCTGGACACTTGTTAAAGCATTAATATATATAGTGAGGATATCATTTCTAATGTTTCAAAAGTGTCCCCTTTGAGTGGTTTCCTTGTAATCGATTACTTTCTTGTGTAACTATGTACTAGAGTCATTAAGTCAAGTGAACTCATACATGTATTGAATTTTGTTGTGTTGTTCAGCCGCCAACTCTGTGCATGATATTCTAATAGTGTGTGTGTGTTTGTACTAGTTGCATTATCTATAGGATAACTTAGAAAGTAAAGCTCTCTCTGTCTCTCTCTTGTGTATAGACTAGTTTCCATGGTAATGCTTTGTTGCCAATAGATGTCTATTGACTGAAACAGCTGACTTGAGTCTAGAGAGAGAGAGAGAGAGAGAGAGAGCTAGATCATTGTTGTAAACACTTATATTCAATAATCTATAGTCTATAGATCCTATTACATTTTGCCATCCTTGGTAACTACTGATGTTCATTTGTTTAGCATTTACTAGCCCTAAGAGCTCTATAGTATTACTTCTTGCTTGTTCATCTATCCTCATTAACCTAACATATCTTTATACATGAGTAGTGGTGATCTTTGATGTAAATTATGCGATGTGGTGTTCTCGAGAAATATGTCATCTCATCATTATCATATCCTTAGATGACCACCATTATTAAGATGCTTCAACTTTTGCTAAAATTCCTTTTCTGTGTATATCAATTACGTATTGTTGAAAAATTTAAATGATCAGATGATGCAAAATTAATTGCCGTGTCTTTTCTATTTCATAAACTATGTAATTCATTTTTAGCAATAGTAGTACTTTTAATAAAGGAAACAACGCCCACTTAAATAAAAGGATACTTTAATATGAATAATATTATAGGAGATGTTCTGGATCATCTCCAACCTGTCAACAACTCTTTGCTGACTGAGTTGTTAGTGTTAAAAATATCACAATTGTTAAATACACTATACACAATTGAAATATTGCAATCCAATGCTACCATATCACATCTCTGTCACATAATGTCACTATTGTTTATACTGTCACCAGTATCATTGAATTATTCAGTTATTTAGTCCATTCCCTAGATCATTCCAAAGTCGTTTTTAGTAGTTGTACTCCAGTAGCAGATAGGTGTCTATGTCTGTATATTATAACTGTTATACTAATATTACATACCTTATTAGGAAGTTGGTCTATAAAGGTGTAGGTCATCAATATGAGTGATCAAGGTGTTAGATGTGTCATGATCTTTTGTACTTTATATCGAGTAGTAGGTGTTAGTAATAACTATGATCTTGAGAGAATGTATTATCTTTTGTCTGTCTGTTCTTTTTTTCTATTTATCCATCCAGATGTATGCATGAAGAATGGATGGATAGATAGATGAATGGATGAACATCAGATTATGGATGGACCATCCGTCCATTCATCCATTACATCCTGTCTTCCTATGAATTAATCTATTCCATTCTTCACTTAACACAGACACTATTACTCATTGTAGTGACATATTTAATAGCAAAGAGAACACACGTCATTACTTAGTCCTATGATTATTTACCTCACACACTCCTACACTCTCTATGAGGTCATGCACAATATTACAACACTATTAGTTAACACTAACAAGTCCAATATACCATAGTACTAATGACCCATAACATTATCAGTTCTTGATATCCATTGTACTGTAAAACTACAGTATCAATGTTGTCCAATACCTCCAGTATAAATGACCACTACTAATGTATCATGTCTTTGTGTGTCATAGTAACTTCTATTGTAAAATAATGATATATCTAGTTGTATATTATATATAAGTATTACAAACTTACATGGTATAGTAAAAACAGTTTAACATGAAAATAACCAATATTTTAATGCTATTATCAATGTAAGTAAACTATATATTTTTTGATGGTATTCCAGCTTAAAAACATTTTAATAACACATTCCATGCCTCATACAAAAAATATATTCCACAAACTATTACATTGAAGACATAGTACTATATTGTAGTATTTATATATTCCACAAACTATTACATTTAAGACATAGTACTATATTTTAGTATTTATATATTCCACAAACTATTACACTTAAAATATAGTACTATATTGTAGTATTTATATATTCCACAAACTATTACATTGAAGACATAGTACTATATTGTAGTATTTATATCCTGTACTTACTATATATTGGAGTAATGTCACATTTAGATGTAATAATCTTTGAATGCTCATTGGCTTCATCTTGTGATTAATACATTTGTATGTGTTCTCTGTACCACTTACTAATGATAGTATTGGCAGCTGGCGCAAATAGATTTCTAACAGCTGCTGGAACAGATACAATGACACTTCTAATTATTAGAACCAACTTTATCTTGTAAATTTGTAGTGTTTAAAGTGGGATATATATTATATTATAAAATGATCATTTGTACACCTGTATATAATGTATGGACATTGTGTGTGTGTGTGTGTGTGTGTGTGTGACTTGCCAACAATTTCTCTCATAGTTAACAAAGTAATTTCTCTCTAATTTTTGTATTTATACCAACTTTACATTATGGCTGATGGTCCAGTTAAGTAGTAGAATCTGTTTAGTAATTATCCCTAATTGCCATTATTATGATGGAGCCATTTTGATAAAAGAGGAGGAGGAATAATGAAAAAATGAAAGTTACTGAGAACTATAGACCAGATGACGCCGTTGTGTCGCTTTTAATTTGATAGACAAATGGATACAAACATTACTACGTAGCTATGTTGTTAAATCTTGTAAGACACTCATTATATCTATATTAAAACTGTTCCCTATATTGAATGATGATGTATCTATCATTCAACCTCTATAATAAGAGTACCTCTATAATAAAGACTGTTCCCAAGGTCCTATGCTGTCCACTGTTTAGGTAGTTGTCAATGCATACCATGGATTTCTATCAGTGTTATTAATTATGTTGCCATAGTGAAATGTTTTATATCAGTAACAATGTATTAGGTAAGTTTGTTATAATCTATTCCTCCCACTGATTTCACTTAGCACCTATTTTGTAATTGTTGTCAATAAACTGTGTGGTATTTCCAGAACAGCTGTCCAATTCTAAACACGTCAGACATTCATTATATAAAAGGGAATTATTAATAAATTGTTTATTATAGTTAATATCATAAGATTTGACTTTGATGTCAGAAATTAAGACAAGTATTCCCATAGTAATTTGTTTGCTAGACTGTTTGACCCTCAACCTCCCTATATGTTCATCCATCCATCCTTCCTCTCTTTGTATTCTTTCTTTTGAAGTTGCTTTCATTATCTTTAATGTAACATACTTCAGACTATAGGTAATATAAATGGGGGAATCTGATTGGTCAGTTTGAAGTTTCTAAAACCTATATATAAGGCTTTCTTGGGTTAATAAATTGCATCAATCACTGACCTCAGCATCTAATCTGTCTTTATTTGTATTATCATGCCTGAGGCATTACTTGAAATAGTATTGTTAGCTCAGTAGACATGCATACATTGTTATGATATTATTAGTATGTAATGATACCATCATACCAATAATTTGAATGTTACAAGTGATTATACAATATTGATCAATCATGGCAAGTTTGTCAATTATGAACCTTTCTTTAAAAGAACTGATGTTTTCCTGGTATTGATCAAAGATACTATTACAATAGTTTTTGCTATTCAATTGCACATTAGTGACACTCTCTGATACTACAATATACTGTTAACAAAGGAGAATACACCTCATAATGAGGGAGGTTGTGTTTGTTATACAAGTCCACAACTGATCACGTTGAGGTGTCTTTTGAAGTTGTTTAATTGACAGTCACTCCAATGATATCATTGTAGTTAATATATCTTGTTTTATTCCATATAGGAATATTGAAAATGAATTACTCTTTATCTAGTTAAAGATAATAAAACAGTATCTTGTTTCATGTATAAGCATTCGAAGAGTAAATAATGAGTAGATTTTTCAAAATATTCAGTGAAACTGTTTTGTACTTAGTTCTCTGTTATTAAGTTGGCTGAGTCATGATATTTGGCTGAATGATAACATATAATACAGTGTAATGTTAGCATTAGTACTAAGCAGTATTAGCATATTAGTATCAAGTAATAATGGTGTACTAATACTCTTGTACATATTAGTATCAAGTAATAATGGTGTACTAATACTCTTGTACATATTAGTATCAAGTAATAATGGTGTACTAATACTCTTGTACATATTAGTATCAAGTAATAATGGTGTACTAATACTCTTGTACATATTAGTATCAAGTAATAATGATGTACTAATACTCTTGTACATATTAGTATCAAGTAATAATGGTGTACTAATACTCTTGTACATATTAGTATCAAGTAATAATGGCGTACTAATACTCTTGTACATATTAGTATCAAGTAATAATGGTGTACTAATACTCTTGTACATATTAGTATCAAGTAATAATGGTGTACTAATACTCTTGTACATATTAGTATCAAGTAATAATGGTGTACTAATACTCTTGTACATATTAGTATCAAGTAATAATGATGTACTAATACTCTTGTACATATTAGTATCAAGTAATAATGGTGTACTAATACTCTTGTACATATTAGTATCAAGTAATAATGATGTACTAATACTCTTGTACATATTAGTATCAAGTAATAATGATGTACTAAAACAAGCTTATGATTTAATTAAGTGAGAATCACATGTATATAAACATGTGATATAATCATATACAGGTATACACAATAGACATGTATTATGTCATAATTTTTATTCTATGTGTACTCAGGCAACAATTTCATTGCCAATTTTCAGTGTTCTGAGATGTATAGTTATTGTGATTCTTTTGGAATCAAACAGGAACTAGATGTATAACTTTAAATGACATGTAGTTATTTTAATGCTGTTTAAAGTATTGGCATCATTTACATTTATTTGTTTATAAGTATAACATGTGCACCACACATGTACATGTAGTTTATATACATGTATGTCACATGTACATGTAGTTTATATACATGTATGTCACATGTACATGTAGTTTATATACATGTATGTCACATGTACATGTAGTTTATATATATGTATGTCACATGTACATGTAGTTATCTCTCTCTCTCTCTCAATTGTATCTTACATTCTACACTCCATGTTATATCTAAATAATATTGTAAGGATAAGTGTTGGAAAAATTGCAAAATTGAAGGATATTGTTACACAATTTTTAATCTTTACATATAATTGAAATATATCTGTATATAAATGATTTGATAATTTAATTAAATAATTTAATTATTAACTCTCTTAATTATTAAATTCATTTAATTAATGAAATAACAAAATTAACATTGTTAACTGATTTCATGCTCTGATAGTTTGAGAAAGTATTAAAAGAATTTGAAACATCACTCTAGCACTACTACCAGTACTATTAGTATACTAATAATATACTAATAATATACTAATAATATACTAGTGCATGTATTAATAAATGATAATATAGTAATGATGCATTCTATGTATATTGATGGCTTCTATATAATGTAATTGATTGTATGATTAATTGTCTTATTAGGAATGAAACCATGTGACTGATTTGTTAATGGATAAATGAATAGAACTAATGGATATATAGTGTAGACAGATGGATGGATGAATGTATAGATAGATAGATAAATAAAGTAATAGATATATAGTACATCTAATCTAATCTTAAAGATCTTATTGTGTTATGTAATAATATTTAATACAACATTTATAATTGATAAATGACATTATGAGTGTGATCTGTCTTTGTATGCAGATTGTTGTGAAAGAAGAAAGATGTCAGCAAATGATTCTACTGTCCAGCATCTTATGGACAAAAAAGGTATGTACTACAGAAGATATTGTTAACAAAGTGATTCTCTCTCTCTCTCTCTCTCTCTCTCTCTCTACACGCACACTAATAGGTCGTGTCTGGCAGGAACGTACTATAGTTGTTAAACCTGTTGGAGCTATTGGATATGGGTTCTCTTTGTCAGGACAACAACCAGTCTTTGTTGATAGTGTTGTGGAAGGAGGACCAGCACATCAGGTAATATATATAAGTATACAATGTGAGGTGATGACAGTGGTACATGTATTATGTGAGGTGATGACAGTGGTACATGTATTATGTGAGGTGATGACAGTGGTACATGTATTATCTGAGGTGATGACAGTGGTACATGTATTATGTGAGGTGATGACAGTGGTACATGTATTATGTGAGGTGATGACAGTGGTACATGTATTATGTGAGGTGATGACGGTGGTACATGTATTATGTGAGGTGATGACGGTGGTACATGTATTATGTGAGGTGATGACAGTGGTACATGTATTTTATCTTGGTAAAGAACATCACAGTTCATGAATCATGATACATAGCATATTATTATATATTAATGCTTGTGTGACAGACACAATGTATTTTTTGTAGCCCCTCCCACATATGGTTTAATAATTTGTTGATATAATGAGTGTCAGAACTGTGACCCTCTGGTTTATTTTTGTTACATCACTTTAATTATTATAAACCCATTCTACGAACCTGTTATTATTTTGATGTGTAGATATTGAACAGTAGATACTGTAATTCTAGTAACTATAGTCGTTTTACAACAATTTAAAACTTGTTGGTTACAATTAGTGAATTAAAGATAACACAATCTGTCCTTCCTTGTTCTACTGTGCTCTGATCACGTCTTGTCATGTAGGATTAGTTAATGATTTGTTATATGGTGATAGTGTTGATGACTTGTCTCATTAGTACGAGGTTAATTGTTATATTTTGTAGCTTTTAAGGATGAAGTTCAAAGTGTCTACATCACAAGTACAATTGTTGGTACATTGCAACAAGCTCTTGTATCTCTTAGTTCACTCATAACAATAATTGAAGTCATAATATCATTTTAGTATAGTACATATTACACTAATATCTGTTAGTTCAAACACCCACTCCATACTAATATCTTGTATTATACTACATTATGGGATGCACACATTATATACACAACTTGTACATGTACATGTACACTTTGTTTTTCCTTCATAGGCTGGAATAAAGGCTGGTGATCGACTTATCAAAGTTGATGGGCAAACTGTCTTTGATAAAAAGCACCCAGAAGTGGTGACATTGTTAAAAGGTATCTTTATGCACATGTTTTGAGATGTGATTGTCAGCTAACATATTGGAATTTATCTCTAATGAATAGTGAAATATCTTTTTTGTCATTATGCATTCTTTATATGTGTTGTACAGCTGCTACTAGTAGTATATGTGTGTGTGTGTGTGTATATATTGACAAGAGATCATTGTTGACTATGGGATAAGATTGTAATAAGAGACTAGCTAACACATGTACATATCTACATGATGATGTTTTTGTTATCTATAATGCATCTGTGTGGAATGTGAGTTTTAGTCAACTAAGAGTTCACTGCCTTCCTTATATGTTGACATTTAAAGTGATTGGGTATTGTAGTATGTATGTACCTTGGAGGAATTAAAAATAAGACTAGATAAAACCGGAGTGTGGACTATTTTATTAGACACCCAAATAGGTTACTGTTTAACAGACAACTTGAAATCTAAGAACTGTTGTCTTTAGTATAGAAATGTCTTAATACAGTATAATATAGTGAAGTGTTATTATCAGTTGTAGCATGAAACTAGAGTAGTCTTCTAAGGATAATAAGCTGTCTAGCATCCTTTGTATCGGAGTTCAAACAGATGTTATTTAGAAATATTTATAATGTCTGTAATATTTTCATTTGAATATTTGAATTTAAAAGGAAATGCTAATTGCAAACATCCACTTAACCTTCTTTGTTGTCATTCCTTGTTAAAGTATAATAGTCTTTATCATGTGATCATTTGTTGTCTCTCATTTGACCTACAGGTGCTACATGTGTATCATTGACTATTATAAGTCAGTACATTGGAAATCGTAAGAGTTCACCTCGTGATCCTCATCCAGAAGTGAGTGTTGTTGGTGTATAGTTTTATCATAGACTCTCTCTCTCTCTCCAGTTGTCTGGTCCTCAGAAGATACAAGAACTTACTTTACAAGCGTTGAAGGCAATGCTTGAGAAACAGCAGACAATATTTGAGCAACTTACTTTAGATTATACTAAAGTACCATCAGAGCGTCTTGAGCAAGAGGTAGAACAAGGAAATGGATGAATGGATGGATGGATGGATGGATGGATGGATCATAGATGTTTGATGAGTAATTCAATTTTTTTAGTTGAGAGATTGTGAAGAAATTATTAAAACATTACAAGCAGAGATTGCAATCAAATCAAACTCTTCTATAGAGGTCAGTTACTTGTTTTATAAGATGCTTAACTATATTTATTGTATAGGTTGTAGCACAAACTACTGAGGCCAGTATTGGTACACTGTTAGGATCTGAGAAAGCGTCAAATAGACGTGGTCGATTAGCACGAGATGACTCCATGTTGGCTCACAAGATACTGTCAACAGTGAGTATAACCCTAGTAATTAATAACATGAGTATAACCCTAGTAATTAATAACATAAGTATAACCCTACTAATTAATACATGAGTATAACCCTACTAATTAATAACATAAGTATAACCCTGGTAATTAATACATGAGTATAACCCTAGTAATTAATAACATGAGTATAACCCTAGTAATTAATACATGAGCATAACCCTACTAATTAATAACATAAGTATAACCCTAGTAATTAATACATGAGTATAACCCTAGTAATTAATAACATATCAGTCCACCCATCTCTCTATGTATTCATCCATCATCCATTTCCTGTTCATTCATCCATATCTCCATTCAGAATACTCAAGATGAACCTGAGTCTGCCTCAAGTCATTCTCCTCAACAACCTCCTAATACATTACCCATCCAACAAAACCCTCAACCTACGTCATCGCCAACAAAATTCAAAAGCCCCAAAATGTTTAGACGATCAGTAAGTCTTCTGTGAACATATACATGTACAAATACATGTATACAAACATGTACATGTAGTATTAAGTAGCTATTGTGTATTTTGTTAATGATTGATCTTGTTCAGTGATCCGTATATATGACCTCTTGTCAGCTTTTTTTGTCAATATGACGGCACCTTTATGCATGTATTTTTACATGTAAATATGTATACATGTACTTATTTGTAACATAACATATATTCATGTACATGTATGCTTGTATGTCTTTGTAACTTAAAGAGTAGTTTATTCTACTCATTCTAGTTATGTGGGTGAGTCAATTGTCCGTGAAATGAGTGCACAATCTTTTGTGTAATCTGTTCACGTATCACACCTTTGTCCTATACTTGGCATCTGTTTTAAATTGACCCTCTCTCCCTCACCCTTTATTGTTTGTGCTTCATTAAACTATAAAGATAGTAGGAAATAAAATGCTTGAGTAATTTAAAATGTATAGCTATTGTTTTATATTTGTCTCTACCTTCCACTCTCTTCTCTTCCCTCAGTCTATCTCCAAAATCCTTCTCCAAGCTACTGAGTCTCATAGTGGCGCTTCCTCTCCTACAAAGAACATGCCTCGTTCTCAGTCAGTTCTCAACGATTCAGACCTCTCTGATGAAGATCTCGAATTTGGAGTAAGTTTTGAAATTCCTACATTAATACATATACATTATATTATATATAATCATATAGTACATGTACTGCGTAATGTGTTCATTTTTAAATGTATGTTATGTGTTGTGGTTGAATTTTGTCTCTTTCTCTTAATCTCTAGATGAATCAGTATGGACCCTTTTCATCTCTTCAAGAACTCAATAACTACCCAGGTAAGGTGACTGTATTGATAAGTCTGTGATAACTTGAACTCTGTCCTTTGTAGCTCATATGTCTGTGTTTTTACATTACTTGGTGCAAAATAAAGATCCTAAATATTTGGTGAGTCATGCATGAGTCATGTGACATTATGTGGTATTAATCTGGTGTTCTATTGTAGTGTTTCTATCTGGTTGCTCAAAGCTATCAGAATTACTATAAAGGTAATGATTTGAGACAGAAAGCAATGGAAATTGTCTGGACGTTCTGTCTGCCTAACTCTGTGAGTGAATGAATAAATGGATAGAAAGAGAAATTTAATTGATTTTATAGCCTCTTTACGTTGATCTTAATGAAGTAGTCACTCAAAAAATATATGACACACTTGAATCAGAAGACAGTGACATGAGACTCAAAAGTGTCTTTATTGACGCTCGGGATGTAGCAGCCTATCAGATTGCAAACGACTTGTCAGAATACAGACAAAAGAGAATGCTAGGCTTAGGTAGTATGTATGGGGAGGAGAAGCTGACTGATCACATGACATCTACTCGTGAGATTGAACTTTCCACCACTACTTTGACCAAAATTCTCAAAGATACATTGTGAGTTTAGTATCAAACTGTGAATTTTTCTATCATTTTTTTATTTTCAAGGAATGAAAAAGTGTATAATGTTGAAGAAATCAACAGAAAGTAAGTGTCAAAGTAGTGTTGTTAATAGTGTGTCATGTGACTTTTGCATGTCGTGTGATATCTGTGGCATGTCATGTGATTTTTGTTTCTTCTTCACAGTAATGCTTTAGTAGACTCAATTTCAACTTTTCTGATGGACATCACACGAGGAAAAGTAAGATATGCATAGTCATAATTATAGTCACGACTCTCTCCCTTCTCTCTTCTATTCTTCCTTTCTTCTCCTCTCTTCCTCCCTCCCTCCCTTACCTCTCTCCCTCCTTTCCACTCCTCGCTTCCTTCCTCTCTCTTCCTTTCTCTATCCATCTACCTTCATCCTCACAGAATAAATTTGATTCCTCAATAGCCGATAGGATCCAAAGTTTCACAAGATCAGAACCTAACAAACGCAAGATCAGTAAAATCAAGAAACAATCAAAATGTGGTCACTCATTTCAATTATCAATATATCATCAGACTACATTCTGTGATCATTGTGATCGTGTACTATGGGGCACATTATATCAGGGATATCAATGCAGTGGTAAGTTATAACAGTAGTGTAATCATTAGGACAAATATTGTAACATACACAGTTGTCTTTAGTGTAGCTTTAGTAACATGAGTTAGTTTACTGGTTTCTCAGAGGTTGTGAGTAGACATATTTGGATTGATCAGTAGGTGGCTAGTCATAACAAGTCAGATACCTGTAGTCCAATTCTAGGACAAGGCTTTTTTTCTCTAGTAAATATTGGTAGTAAAAATCTGCTGGTTGAATGAACAGTAGCACATTCTCTGTAGTAACTATTGGTGCATACAAAAGTAGAAACTGTTAAGGCATATAAAGTAGTAACTGTCAGTATATTTTGGTGTGTAATATGTTGTTTCATTCTAGTCTGTGAAATGAATGTTCATCGATATGGCTGTATTGACAACAGTCTAGAGATGTGTGTTGGTAAGAAAAAGGACAAGAGGAAAATAAGTGCTCGAAGAGCTAGTGGAGGTCAGAATGAGTTTCATTATAAGTGAATAAGATACTTGTAGTTACCTGAATGTACATGTAGATATTTTATTATGTATATTATTACCTTAATAGGTCAACAAATTAATGTATCTACTTCTGATTTGGAAAGAAGTAAGTGAAATTAAATCATCTTTTGTTTTTATCTGTCTCTGTCTCTCTCTGTCTGTCTGTTTCTGTCTGTCTGTCTCTGTCTCTGTCTCTCTCTCTCTCTCTCTCTCTCTCTCTCTCTCTCAGGTGCAGAAACCATTAATCAATACGAAGATGATGAGGATTTAGGAGAAGAAGATGAACCACTACGATCTAGACGGAGATCTGTCTCTGATCCTAAGCAAACTCTGATGGCAGTTAATGTATGAAACATTCTCTCTTTATATGCTCCAATATTGTGTCTCTTTTTTAGTTGGCAAGAGAGGAAGAGATTGTTCAGGAGGAATATCGTAGAAAACAGACTTCAAGGTAAATACAATGTCATAAGAACTTGATTTAATTGTTGTCTTATTACTTTAGTCATGTGACCGTTGCCAGAACTCAATCGGTTAGTAAAGTGTCATATAATGTACATATATAAATGTCTAATGTATGGATACATAAATAATGTAATGGACAGATAAATTCACAAACTCATTTGTATTTTAAATGGACAGATAATTTTCACATAGACACATTAGCATTGTAAATGGACAGATAATTTATTGACTGGATACATATGTAACGCCAACATATTTAAATTGAAGTCAATTTGTTCTTTTCTCTCCAGCTTAAGGAACATCGTAGTCAGGGAGGAGATGGGACACACCCACAAAGCAGTCAAGACACTTCCTTGAACACAACTCCATCATGGAACAGTGTAGCGTCCTCATCATCCATGTCAGATGAGAGTCTTAACGCTAGTTCTACGTCAGCTGGTGTACCCACAATTACTTCATCTGGTATTAGTAAGAGCAGTACATTAGGTACTGTTATGGAGGGTAGTGGAGAACGTGCTAGAGTGAGATCACCTTTTCTGGACGATGATGCTTGGGTAAGTAGAGATCCTTCTTAATAATCTATGATACAATTGATGCATAATTGTTTGGTAATGGATGCGTGATGTTGAGCAATGGATCCATGATACTACAATGGATGCATGATGTTGAGCAATGGATCTATGATACTACAATGGATGCATGATGTTGAACAATGGATCCATGATACTACAATGGATGCATGATGTTGAGCAATGGATCCATGATACTACAATGGATGCATGATGTTGAACAATGGATCCATGATACTACAATGGATGCATAGAAAATAGGGATTGCTTAACAAATGAACAATGGATGCATGATACTGAGTAATAGATCTATGATAATACAATAGATGCATAGCAACTGGACATTGCTTAGCAACTGAGCAATGGATACATGATACTGTAATAGATGTGCAACAAGTGGGCAATAATTACTTAATTAGATGATGGATGCATTATAGGAAGCAAATGGATATATGAAATGTATGATGGACTCATAAAGATGACTAATAGCAGATGGGGATGAATGCAAGTAGATGAACATGTATTTATTATACAATGTATTGTGAAGGCTTTTCTTTTGTCTCTGTCTTTATGTAGCAAGAGTTAAATGATGCTAATGTAGAAGATGAACTAGTGCCATGGAGACTAACAACAAAGTCTGAAGTGAGTTGTCATCACTGTTGTCTTCTTGTTTTGATCTCTCTGTCTGTTTGTCTGTCTCTCTGTCTGTTTGTCTGTCTCTGTCTCCCTGTTTGTCTATCTCTTTGTTAGGTTGTTAAACGTCTTCATAATTTTGAAATCCAACGTCAAGAATTACTCAAAGAGTTAGTACACACCGAGAGAACTCACTTGAAGAAACTACAAATCATGAAACATGTATGGATGATAGCTTTATATTCAGTGTCTGTATTTACGACCTCTCCCCCCCCCTCTCTCTCTCTATAGATTTACAAAAACCCTCTCTGTCAACAAAATATCTTATCATTACAACAAGCAGAACAACTCTTCCCTAGTTTAGAGGAATTAGTTGTTATGCACAGTAAGTTTATTGATTATTATTATTATAATTGACTCTCCCTCTTTTTTCTCCTCTAGGCTGTTTATGTAGTGATATGAGAGAGAGACAAGCTCAATACACTGATGGTGTAGTCCAAAGTATGGCTGATGTTTTATTAAAAAGGGTTAGCATCTACTGTTTATATTTGCCTTGTAACTGAATTGATTTACTTTGTCCCTGTTAGTTTGATGGTGCTGCAGGAGAAAGACTCTGCCATGCTTGTTCAGTCTTTGCATCCAATCAAAGCAAGGCAGAAAAGTTGTTGAAGGAATTGTCTACAAAGAACCCTAAGTTCAAAAAATTTGTACAGGTATGACAACAAGAATTGAATGTATGATTTTAA
The DNA here is from genome assembly GCA_963965975.1 of Xestospongia bergquistia. Taxonomy (NCBI): domain Eukaryota; kingdom Metazoa; phylum Porifera; class Demospongiae; order Haplosclerida; family Petrosiidae; genus Xestospongia; species Xestospongia bergquistia. Next base: position 7,846,640 of record OZ014412.1, on the reverse strand, counting down.
CTCTCTCTCTCTCTCTAGGATGCTGAAGTTCATCCATATTGCAATCGTCTCACTCTCAAAGAATTACTTCCTATTGTATGGACTAGACTGACACGTTATCAGTTACTACTGGAGCAGATTCTTAAGCTCAACAAGAAGAATTCTGACAAACTAAATGGTCAGTGTGTATCATTAAATTGTATTATGTCTGAATATGTACATTTGTATGTTATGAGTATAATTGTTGTGGGATTATCTGAGTATTGTATTCTTAATATAAATTACACTTCCTCTCTCTCTCTCTCTCTCTCTCTCTCTCTCTCTCTCTCTCTCTCTCTCTCTCATCTTTCTGTTCTTTCCTCTACTTTTCTTCCCACTCAGAGAAAGACAAAGAGGAAAATGAGAGAATGTCAACAGTTTTAGATTGTGTCAAGAACATATGTCATTACGTCAATAAACAAGTTAAACAGGCTGAGAACAGACAGCGACTTTATGAGTACCAATTGAGAATGGACACCACTCACTTAGAGAGGACCACACATCCCATTGCTGAAAAATACAAAGAATTGAACTTGACATCTGAAAATAGAGTGTTGATACATGAAGGTCTTTTGATGTGGAAGATCTCTCATCGAAGGACTGTCGAAGTTAGAGCTCTTCTTCTCAATGATATTTTAGTTCTGTTGAGCAATCCTGAGGATGGCTCTGATAAGTTTTCACTGAAACGTTACTATATTGAATCAATTGGTGGAGTAAGAGAAGAAATTAGTGCAATTATTAGATTGAAAGAAATGATACTACGACATTTTGCAAGTGATAAAGGTAATAGAACACTGAATTACCACAGTAATCTGATTGAACATAAATACTTGTACTTAAAGTCATTTTGCAAGTGATAAAGGTAATAGAACACTGAATTACCACAGTAATCTGATTGAACATAAATACTTGTACTTAAAGTCATTTTGCAAGTGATAAAGGTAATAGAACACTGAATTACCACAGTAATCTGATTGAACATAAATACTTGTACTTAAAGTCATTTTGCAAGTGATAAAGGTAATAGAACACTGAATTACCACAGTAATCTGATTGAGCATAAATACTTGTACTTAAAGTCATTTTGCAAGTGATAAAGGTAATAGAACACTGAATTACCACAGTAATCTGCTTGAACATAAATACTTGTACTTAAAGTACAACAGTGACCAAGTTTATTAACACTAAATTATAGTCAGCGTATTTGAACAATCAGCTCCTTATAACTTATTATAGTTAATATATGTTTATGTCGTACAAAAATATACTTATAGTAAATAAATACAAATTGATTATTTATTACAAATACCTAGAGGTTGTTACTTGCTCTAATGCTCAAATGTTTAGTGTTGACTCTTTGTATTTTATTTTGTTGTGTAGGTGGTCGTTCCTTCTTAATTGTTAACAACAGCCAATTAATGAAACTTGCACAAATGTATGAATTTACTGCTGAGAGTGTACAAGAGAAGAAAAGATGGGAAGAAAATATTGAAAAGGCCATGAAAGGCACATCAAGTAAGAGAGAGAGAGAGAGAGAAAGAGTCATAAAGCATATTTAATAGTGGAGTTACTATCTCCTGAGCCAATCTCTCCAACACTACTTGAAAATTCTAATCCAGTCTTATTGACTCCCCTCATGTCTAATCTCGCTCTGAGAGGTAAGACTTATTATGTTCAATTAAATTTTACTATAAAATTGTTAATTCTACAATTAATATAAAATATGATTTACTGCTATTTTATTTTAGATCAACTAAATAAAATAGATGATGGTATTCAGAAGTTGTTAGAAGAGAAATTGACCATGTTAAGAGCTCTACAGGTAAATAGAGGGAGGGTACAATCATGTAAGACTAAACTGCTCATTTTTAAATATTCATATTAATATTCATTAGTCCTAATGAGTTCTTTGTTTCATTTCTAGGGAGTTGACAGACAAGATAATGTATCTGTGTCTCCATTACCACCAGTAAGGAGTCAACTCCTGTTATTAATAACTGTTTATTATCATTGTCTCTGTCACTTTAGCCTGGCTCTAAAATATTTGATAGTACAGCTAATGTGTTGGAAACAGGTACAATAAGAGTCAGTATATTAGTACATTATGTCAGTATATTAGTACATTATGTCAGTATATTAATACATTATGTCAGTATATTAGTACATTATGTCAGTATATTAGTACATTATGTCAGTATATTAGTACATTATGTCAGTATATTAGTACATTATGTCAGTATATTAATACATTATATCAGTATATTAGTACATTATGTTAGTATATTAGCACATTATGTCAGTATATTAGTACATTATGTCAGTATATTAGTACATTATGTCAGTATATTAATACATTATGTCAGTATATTAGTACATTATGTCAGTATATTAGTACATTATGTCAGTATATTAGTACATTACACTATTCTAGAATGTATAAAGATAATAAATATTATTATTTTCTCTCTAGTTGGTGAATTGACTGCACAAGTTTCTAAATTAATGGTACCAAATCCTACGAAACCAATTGTAGCTGATGTCCAAGTAATAGATCTTTTGAATTTATTGAAATATATTTACTTTCTCTCTCCCTCCCTCCCTCTCTCTCTCTCTCTCTCTCTCTCCCTTCCTCTCCCCTCTCTCTCTCCCCCCTCTGTCTTTGTCTCTGTCTCTCTCTTTCTCTCTCTCTCTCCCCCTCCACATATTAGTACCAATTAACTGAACTAACAGCACAAATACACAGAGGTTTATCAGGAATATTGGTATATAATATAACTAACTAATTATTAAAGTTTTCTTGTTGTCTCCTTTCACAGTTGTATTTTGGTGAGACAGATATGTCTATACAACCTGTTGCAACATCCTCACAGGGAACCTCCCATGGAGGTAAAATAAAACCACACCCCTTAATTAATGATCCAACTCAATAGATTCTTTTCTCTCTTTGATGGAGGATGGAAAATTGTCAGGACCAAGTGTAACTCCACAGATAGATGTAAGTTAGCTCGAAATGTTTATTGTAATATTATAAGTAATAGTTGGTGATACACATACATTAACATGTACATGTACACATGTACATATATAGTATATGTATATCTATATCTATAGTACATGTACTATAGATTGTACACAATGACATTAATATATTTTTGTTTTCATAGGAGGCCTCAGACACTACTGTCAGCCCATCTGATGATCAAATTAGGATGAATATCACTGAGTCCACACCCAATATCACACCCCTTCCCAATGGTAGCACCCATTACTTAGACATGATACCGTTATCGTTATCACAAGATGAAGATGAAGCTAGAAGACTCAACGATCATCTTCAACGTATGGACACAAGTAATGATAATGAATCTGATGAAGATGATGATGAAGAAGGTACCCCACCTCCGTTGCCACAGCAACCACCCCCATCTAGTAGCAGTGCTAGCTCAGCCACACCTCCTGATTTTCTAGATGAAGATACTCCACCCATTGACTCAATCTTACCTCGTACCAACAGTCAGTTATCAATAGAATCTGAAGATCTTCAATCAGATAGCATGTCTGGTATTATTGAGCCTCCTGAAGGTTTTTCCATTAATAAAACCAGTCCTTCAAGTCCTACAAGAAGTTTAAACTTGTCTCACAAATCAAGCTTCAATTCTAATCAACAATACAATCTAGATTACTCTCCACAATCTGGTGGTTCTGGAGTAATGACGGAGGGATTTCGTCGAGTCCGTTCTAATCCATCAATAGCTACCAATAAAATAATGAGTGTCATCTCTTCTGGTGGTAATGAATTGGGTCAGAACATTAAAAGAACTGTTAGTCAAGATGTACCTTATGACAAAGAATACATAATGAAGTTACACTTAGATGACACAAGTTAGAATATTTACTATAACTTAATACAAGATCTATTATCTTGTTATAAATGTATTTTATTGTTTTTTTCTTTATTTTTAAATCTTCCGTGTGGTGTTGTAAATAATAGTAATTAATTGTTTTTAATACTTTGCTTATCTGTTTTTAAAACAATGACATGATCCAATTGTTAAAATTATTAATTTCACAATAAGGAAAAAAAATTAGCTAAGGACAAAGGTCATCCTCAGCAGCCTAGCTTAAGATGGCGAATTTGCTGCCTACACAGTTCTTACTAACCATTTCTCCTACTACTAAGATGGTACCTGTTCTGCCAGACATAAAACTGAGGATTTTGGTGGGAACCACGTGCTCTCTATCCATTCTTGGATCTCTTATGATAATTGTCTCTTATATTGGTTTCAAGAGTTTACGTACAACACCTCGACTCATTTTGGTTCATTTATCAATAATGGATTTAGGAGTTGCTGTTGCTAATTTAGTAGGGATCAGTGTTAACTTCAATAAGTATTACTTTGATAACACAAATAACAGTTACAAGTTTGGACTCCCAATCCTCAAAGATCCAGGAACAACAGTTAATAATGCTTGTATTACTCAAGCTGTCTTTGCAGTATATTTCACTCGTGGCTCTATACTATGGACAATTAGTATGGCTGCTTATCTATACTTGAGAATAGTTCACCATCAAAGACGTCAAGCAGCTTATCGCTGTTTGCTTGCCACTACTTTCTTTTCTTATCTTATTCCTTTATTTAGTGTAATATGGGAGTTAGTCACTGATCGTCTTGGCTATTCCCCTTTTGACTCAGAAGGATGGTGTGGAGAGAAGATGGTTGATTTAAATACTGGGAAAAGACAAGCTCTTTTGTCATTCATTGGATATGATGTATGGATAATAATAACCTATGTCCTTGTACCTACACTGTATATATCAGTTCTGTTGTACATACGTAATGAGGTAATATATAGCCATAATATATATATATTGCAGTCACCACATGAACACATGACTGTTGTTACAATAGTATACATAGTTACTATAAATTAACATGGCTACAGCAATAGTAGAAGCATACTTTATAATAACAGCCATGCTGTTGTCAACCTTAGGTTACGTACACTGTAGAGATACCAGTATTATGTTCTAAAACACTTTTTAAGATTACATAGCTAGGCTCTCATTTATTTTAAAATTAACATTAATTGTAGTTTGTGTTAGCATGCAAATAAATGAAATGATTGGTATTTTTTAGCTTAAACCATCTGTACAGTTTGGACTAAGTCAGGAACGTTTCCGGACTGCTGCTCACAATGTTGATTACAAATTATTACTGATTCCTCTTACTTTTTTATTACTAAGAACATGGTCTTTTGTAATTGTCATTGTCTATGAATACATGGACTCAGAATTACCCTCCGACGTCCACCAAGTATTAGTTTATCTTGCAGTGAGTCTACGATATTTTATATATATGTAATATATACTAGTACCATAGGGATTTGGTGATTCTGGTCAGGGATTTGTCAATTCTCTGCTCTTTGTTTTGCTGACAAAAAAAGTCCGAGAAAAGCTCTTTGCTTGTAATAATAAAATCTGTTACAAGAATTCAACTGAAGAGTCTGGACCACTTATTGTGAAAAGTGTTCAAGGATCTTTGACATATCAGAACTATTCAAAAGAGAACACATCACATGTGTTCTTCTCATCTTTGTCCAGTTATAGTAGTAGTGATGATAGAGCTGAGGTAATTAAAACCAAGCAATCGAAATGAGAGTATAATTTTTATATTTTATATTTTACAATAATTTATTATATGAAACACCTTAACTTCATTACTCTGACTTAATCTTTAGATATTGAACTAAGACTTATTCCTTAAATCACCTTTTATTGTTACAATAGAAAAGCTAGAGTTAAGGCTAGTAGAAGAGCTACTACTACTGTGACCATCATCTCAGATACCATCCTTTTTCAGGAGGAGTAATAGCAACTAGTCTTAAAGAAGTCAATGTTACCTGGCGATTTGCCATAGTATTCGCTACACGTGGTTCGTCACAAGTATTATAATATTTTAAAACACAGGTGTGGTTGTAAAAATGCTAACTTGAATGATTGACTATGAATATTATTATTATGGAGGATAAAGGCAGTGCTTTGTACAGCCCTAGATCCGACAGTGCTCTTATCTATACTGCTAAAAACACAAAGATAATGCTGTGGCTTTTTCTTGTCTTACCTTTTGCTTCACTTACATTTGCTGCTAACTGGCAGCACGAGATCTTTGTCAATTCATCGTTTGGTGTGAACACTACCTCTTGTTGGAATGGAGGAGACCAGAAACATTGTGCTACTCTCAATCTAGCTCTACAAGGAATACAATCCAACTCCACTGTCATCTACCTGTATCCTGGTATCTATATATTGGACAACACCAGTAAGGTGATAGACAAGTCTAATATTGCTATTGTAGGTCTTACTACTAAAGATGGAGGTAAGACAGTAACTATAAAGTGTAGTTCACACAGTGGACTGTTATTTCTATCATCTACAAACATTACCCTTGAGTCTCTGGTTCTCCATAGTTGTGGTAATATTCAAATCAATCCTAATAGGGATCCAGAGTTTGACTTCCAAGTGTCAGCAGTATATATATCAATGTGTTACAATGTCCAGTTATTTGATATAGTCATAGATTCTGGTAAATATGGCAGCAGGTTTGGTACTGAGACATCGAAGTGTCCATACTTAATTGCCAGCGCTAAAAGCAGGTTAGGAGAACAGCATATTAATATAAATGCAACAGTCATTGACTGCAGTGACATAACGTATGTCTGGAAAAATGATATAATTGTTTGTATAATATCTGGTCTGGTAATCTTCAAGAATAAAAAAATGTGTACTTCTGTATCTTTTTCTGAAAATCAAAATTTCACTGTAGAACTTAATTCTAAATTAAATGATACAATAACCAACTCTAGTAACATTACACTTTCAGTAGAGGCACAGGTACCAATAGTGCAAACACTACAAACAAACATATCGATAACATTAGCACCAGCTCTTACATGTACATGGCCTTTTGTAGTGGACAAAATGAACTGCCAATTTATATATAAAGATTGGTTTTGCTGCTCAAGGTATCAAACTAATAATAATAATTGTCACTGCAATGTGCACAGTGACTACATTAGATTGAAATCATCTGACAGATGTATAACTTATAGCATCAGACAAAGTTATATAGGTGGGTATTGTCCTGTTGGTTATAATAATTATCCTTTGTTTTATTCTAATAATTTTTCAAGCTTCTCAATGTTGTCATTTTGTGCAGAAGGTAGAACAGGAAGATTGTGTGGAGCATGTGCTTCTGATTATGGAGTTCCTATTAACCAGCTCAATAGATGTGTCAAGTGTGATCAACATCTATTAGTAGGTCAGATATTGTTTTTCTTAATACAACTCTTACCAGTAACAATAATGGTGTTTATTATAATAGTCTTCAACATACAATTGACCAATGGTTTTATGATTGGAGTAGTCTTCTATTGTCAAATGATTAGTATAGTGTATCCTGGACTAACTCTTATGGTTGCATCACATGCGCATAATAATTTTTATTTAATGCTGCCTTCTAGTGTTTTTAATATTAATTTTTTAGCCTTCTTATTTAACTATCCGCTATGTATGACACCACACATGACACCATTGCAAGCTATATCATTCTGGTTTATTATACCAACCTATCCACTGGTCCTTATACTCTTGATCTATACCTGGATTATAATGTATGATAAAGGATTTAGGTGTGTAGTCACTATCACTAGACCTCTTCATCGTCTACTAGCACGTTTCTGGCGTATGATTAACATTGAACCTTGCTTGATTCATTCTACTGCCTCAATATATCTGTTATGTTTCACTCAGTTTGCTGCTACTTCTCTTCAACTATTACATCCTACAAAATGGTCTGTATGGAATAATGCAAATGATAATGGCATAGCATTCTTCTATGATGGAACACTAGATTATTTTGGTTGGCCTCATAGTTTTGCTGGTATCTTTGCTATCATTGTGTTAGTGTTCATTATATTCTTACCAATGCTCTACATACAACTTTATCCACTAAAACTCTTCCATAAACTATTGAGCTATTTACATCTAAGAAAAGAAATGTTGATATCATTGTGTGACATGTTCACTGGACCCTATAAGAATGGCTCTAATAACACACGTGATTATCGATATTTTGCTGGATTTTATCTTTTCTTAAGAATCATTGTCTTGTGTTTACATTATATACCTTATGAAAATGATGGACGTATTATTATTCTTTCTCAAGTGACATTATTTTCATTGTTTGCGGGAATGATTGCAGTGTTTCGTCCATATAAAAAAAATATTCACAATTTTTTTGATTTGGTAATTTTCATGTTCCTAGTATCAATGAATTCTTTAAATTTAATTAAAGAATCATCTCTTTCTTATGAAATAATTTTATTATTTTCTTCTGTTTTTATTTTTGGCATCATATTGTCTGCTCATTACTTTTACTGGATAATCAAAGGAAGTGAGAATTGTTATCAATATTGTGAAGTTAACAGACGATACAATTCACCTCATAATGAAGAACATCAAGACATTGAACCATTACTAGTCAGTGATGAAGACTGGATTGCTGATCGTATGGAAAATCCTGACAACTATGATGAACATCATGTAGAATATGTGACATATGATCTACCTGTTGCCCAAACTCAAACAACTACAGAAGATAATGTTCATGACAATCCAAATATCATTGGAACTAAGACTTGCTCTGAAGGATCAACAATACCACTACACCCAATAGCAAGTGCTACAAACGAGAGTACTAACAGTACAGAAGCTTATGACGAAGATGAAGTTTAAACTAAATTGTATTAACATTATTTAGTGTAGTTTAAAAAGTTAGTATATAATTGTAAGTTTGAAACTTGTATCGTATACTTTTAATGTAGATTGTAGTTAATTAATTTTTGACAATACTTGCGTTCATGGTTCTGTATTAACTTCAATATTGTGTTAAATTTTAGTTTTATTTCTAATTTTGTTATAATTATAACGATTAATATTGTCCTGGTTACTATTTAGTTATTATTATATAAAATTGCTGATATGTGAAACAAATTCAATTATTATGACATGTACATATTCAATAAATTTTTAATATTGTTTACAAAACTATTGTAAATCACATGCTTTGTCTATTCTTGGTTGGTTCTCTCATGATAATTGTCTTTATTTGCATGCTCTATCTCTCCCTTTCTCTCAATCACTCTCTTTTTCTGTTAATTATAGAATAACCTCTGTATTGAGGATGATATATATGATGCTTACTTCCAAGGGCAAAAATTTGTAAGTTGTTGTCAATATTATTATGCTAATACACAACATGAACTTTATTCAATTCACACAAGCCTTCTATATTTCCTATGACAGTATGGGTTGCTGATCATACGGAATATCCAGATAACAGCATACATGACATGCAGACTATAATTATGATCCTTTTAAATTATGTCTCAATAACAAGAAGACACTGAATATGCACTGCTAATTATGATGGATCCTTTTAACATATAAATTTACTATATAAGTTTAATGTCTGTCATTACTTCTATCCCATGTAGTGATGGTAAGGATTGGTAAACAGGTATCATTAAATGTGCATAAAAATATATCACTGTAAAAATTAATTGGTTGATTTAATCAATACATGGTTATACAGTTTGCAATTAATTTAATTAATTTTATCTTTTCTTGAGTATCATTGTTTTATATTTATACTTGCACCGGAAGGTATGAACCATATTTCTTTCTTTCAAATTGCACTGTTTGCTGCATTTGGTGGTACAATTGCAGTATTCAATCAAAATATAAGCAAAATATTAATAGTTTCTTTATTATTTATCCTAATATTAGTATCATTAAATTTTTTTAATGTCAATTTGGGAGAAGGTTGTGTTCCCAAAACCATGAATTACACATTTTTCTTAATAATTTTTAAAGTAATAGTTTTGGATTCTTTCCATACTGGACAATTTAAACAATATGGATATGCTGCCAAAGCTGTAAAACTAACAGAAAACGTAAAATACCTAATAATGAAGAACATGAAGATATAGAATACATACTAGTTGATGATGATAACTGGAATGCTGATCGTATGAAACATCCAGACAACTATGATGAACATCATGTACAATATGCACCATATGACTCAACTGTCTAACAACCTGAAGAAAACAATGTACACGATAATACAGATCACCTGAAATTATATCTTTGAGACTGATCCTTTGTCAGAAAGTGATAGTTGGTCAATTCCTGTATCTAGTAATACAATACCACTACATTCAATAGTAAGTGGTACACGAGAGAGTAGTATCAGTAATGTCATCGATGAAGATGAAGTTTAATCAAATGCATTTAATTCAGTCATTGTAGTTTGTGAACTTCAGTTTAATGTATCATTTCATTTAGAATTTTCATGAATACTCGGCCGGTGTGTGAGTGCTGTCACTGTGAACTTTATAATAGAACAGTCATACTATCTATCACACATGTGTCTTCTTAAATGTTTTGTTGAATGACATGAACTGTCAATTACATAATAACTAGTAATCAAAACAGTATACATTTCGATATAGTTTGTAATCCTGTGCGAAACCTAAGTGACCATAAAATTAGTTAATATATCAAATCTTTTTTAACAGTATATGACTTGACAATTTAGGTCAATGTTCATAACTCATTGTCTTACTTCAGAAAGATAATGAAAACAAAAGAGTGTAAATTTAAATATTTATAAGACTTTTAATATTCATTCATTATGATGAATAATGTTAACATATATGTCCTTATAATGATGCACATCCAGTGAGGTCAAAAAATGGACTGACCTTTGAACACATGTTCATTATATGAACAGTATTATACACAACTGTAGTAATAGTATTATTTATAAAGTCACCTTGTACATACATTACAATATAATTGTATATAGTAATATTATGTAATGAGAATGTTTACTTTGCTTACCACAAAACACACCTAGTACACTGTACTCTGTCTGTTCTCTTTGTACAGCCCTTGAGAAAATTAGTCATGATGCTGTGGTCTCTTCTTGTCTTACTTTTTACTTCACTTACATTTGCTGGTGGCAATAGTATTGATTGTAATGAGACATTGGAATGTCCATACTTAATGATAAGAAAGATCAGTAATGCTTACTCTGGATATCCATTTTATGTAAGTGCTTTAATCTATGATTGTTGTAATGTGAGTTATGTGTGGAAGAACGATTTACAAGCCTGCATTATTTCTGGTCTAGCATCTTTTGATAGTAATGTGTACCAACAATGTACAGTAATAACATATATTAGTCATCATAATAATTATTATCATCATATAACTCTCTATTATAATACTACTTCAGATGATGTAACAAATTTCAGTGAAGTTATGCTTTTGATTCAAACACAATGGCCAATAGTACTTCAATCTAACATATCAGTGATGTTGAAGCCTGTCTGTTACAATTGCTGCACAGATAGTAGAAATGAAGCATGTAGTTCTGATTATGGAGTTCCTATTAACAAACTTAATAGATGTGTTCAATGTGACCAGGATAAATTACCAGGTTTGGTGATAGTTGTCTTAATACAGATAATACCAGCAACAGTAGTTGTGTTGATAATAATAGTCTTCAACATACAATTGACCAATGGTTTTATGATTGGTCTAGTCTTCTATTGTCAAATGATTAGTATAGTGTATCCAAATCTAAGTCTTAATGTTGCGATTGAGAATGATTTTGGATATAATATGAAGTGCTCAACATATTATCCATATTATTCTGTTATACTTGGCAATATATTTAACCTGAATTTCCTAAGTTTTCTTTGTTTTAAGCCACTATGTATCACATCAAATATGACATTATTGCAAGCGATATCATTCTGGTATATCATACCAACCTATCCACTGGTCCTTCTACTCTTGATCTATACCTGGATTACAATGTATGATAAAGGATTTAGGTGTGTAGTCACTATCACTAGACCTCTTCATCGTCTACTAGCACGTTTCTGGCGTAAGACTAACATTGAGCCTTGCTTGATTCATTCTATAGCCTCAATATATCTGTTATGTTTCACTCAGTTTACTGCTACTTCTCTTCAACTATTATATCCTACAACATGGTATTACAGAAATAAAAATGATGCAGAGGTACAAGTTAAAAACTTTGGTTGGCCTCACTGTCTAGCTGGTATCTTTGCTATAATTGTGTTAGTGTTCATTATATTCTTACCAATGCTCTACATACAACTTTATCCGCTTAAAGTATTCCACAAATTATTGAGCTGTTTACATATAAGGAAAGAAATTTTAATGTCATTAGGTGATATATATACTGGACCCTATAAAGATGGTTCTAAGAACACACATGATTATCGGTATTTTGCTGGATTTTATCTTTTCTTGAGGATCATTGTTTTATTTTTATACTTTATGTCAAAAGATGCAAGTCATATTCTTTTTTCTCAAATTGCATTGTTTGCTACGTTTGGAGGTACGATCATGATATTCCGTCCATGTAAACGAAATATTCACAATTTCTTTGATTTATTATTTATGCTTTTCTTAGCATCATTAAGTATTGATACTGTCGCCACTTTAGATAAATATCATTATGGATATGTTTACAGTATAAACTCGTTATTTCTAACATTAATTTTTGGAGTAATATTTTTTGGATACTTTCCATACTGGACGATTAAAAAAATTTGGATATGTTGCCAAAGTTGTAAAGATAACAGAAAACGCAATATACCTAATAATGAAGAACATGAGGATATGGAATACATACTAGTTGATGATGATAACTGGGATGCTGATCGTATGGAACATCCAGATGACTATGATGAACATCATGTACAATATGTTTCTTATGATAATGTAAGATCAGCTGAAATTAATAACTTTGAGACTGGTCCACTGTCAGAAAGTGATACTTGGTCAATTCTTGGGTCTAGTAATATAATACCACTACATTCAATAGTAAGTACTACACAAGAGAGTAGTATCAGTAATGTCAATGATGAAGATGAAGTTTAATCAAATACATTTAATTCAGTCATTGTAGTTTGTGAAGTTTATTACTTTTGTGTCTTTTAACAAGTTTGTCATGTACATGTAGTATGTATTTTGTTTACAATAATAAAAAAATTTAAGCGTTTAGCTTTTATTAATTATTAATTTGTGTGTAAGTTATTAATTGATTTCTTATACTTTTCAAATAGTGATGTTTTTGAGTACTATTTTAAAAATATTGATAATAATATCCAAATAAATAGAACTGTAAGTGATACATCTGTTATTGTTACACTCATTTTGCAGCTGCTAAGTCTCTTCACCTACTACACCATATATCATTCTGTCACTAGAGGTTGGTATCAATATCTAGCTGGTGGGAGTGTTTGTTATCATTATGTTGCTATGGATACACAGTATATAGTACACTATTCAGGGGGTGATATGTTCACTATGTGCATGGATCCTGCTATAAAGTGGTTAATTCTGATAACACCACTTTATTATAATTTGCTGGATTTTATTTCTCTCTATGACATATTTTGGTTGATTAACCAAATAATCTATGTTATTTACATTGTACATAATATGAGACACTGAAAAGGAGTAAGCCCCATACTTTTCATTTAAAAAATGCTGATTGACATTTTATATTGTGTAATTACTTGTTAGATCTATAAAGACTCTGTTTAATGTCTTATTTCATTAGAATGTTCATGGATACTAGACCTGTGTGTGAGTGTTGTCACTGTGAACTTTATAATAGAATAACCATAGTATCACACACATGTTCCTTCTTGAGAAATGATTTATTGAATGACATGAACTGTCAATTACATAATAACTAGTAATCAAAACAGTATACATTTTAATATAGTTTGTAATTATGTGTGAAATGTAAGTGACCATAAAATTAGTTAATATATGAAATCTCTATTAACAATATATTATTTGACAATTTAGTTCTATGTTAGTAACTGATTGTCTTACTTCAGAAAGATAGTGAAAACAAAAGATGGTAAATTTAAATATTGGCAAAAGACAGCAACTTATATAACCAAGTAATGTTTAAATTAAACAATCAATTTTGACAACATGTTAGTGACTACTTTAGTGCTATTAAAAAAAAAAAACAATTGATGACAGTGTTAAATCCAAATGAACAGACCCGAAGTCAATACATCAGTTATTGTTACAATCATTTTGGAGCTACATGCTACATCTCTTCATCAATAAGAGATTGATATCCTTGTCTAGCTGATGGGTGTGTTTATTATCATTATATATGTTGCTATGGATACATAAGTTATTTTCATCATGCAGGTAATAATGTAAGCATGAACTCTATAAATTGTTCATTCTGATAACATATCTTTATTATCATTTATACCTTGCTGGATTTTATTGGAACGGAGGAGACCAGAAACCTTGTGCTACTCTCAATTTAGCTCTACAAGGACTACAACACAACTCCACTGTCATCTACCTGTATCCTGGTACCTATATATTGGACAACACCAGTAAGGTGATAGACAAGTCTAATGTTGCTATTGTAGGTCATACTACTAAAGATGGAGGTAAGACAGTAACTATAAAGTGTAGTTCACACAGCAGGCTCTTATTTCTATCGTCTACTAACATTGTCCTCAAGTCTCTGGTTCTTGATAGTTGTGGTAATATTCAAATCAATCCTAATAGGGAGTTTGACTTCCAAGTGTCAGCAGTGTATATATCAATGTGTTATAATGTCCAGTTAATAGATATAATCATAGAGTCTGGTAATAATAGTAGTGGACTCAAAGAATGTAGCCATAATGAGAATGGCAATGGCATTGATGGTAATGATTCATCAGAGTGTCCATACTTGATGGTAAGCAAGATCAATTATGGGATTACTGCTTACTCTGGAGATCCACTTTGTGTAAAAGCTTCAGTCTATAATTGTAGTAATGTGAGTTATGAGTGGAAGTATGATTTACAAGCTTGCATTATTTCTGGTCCAGCATCTTTTGATAATAATGTGTACCAAAATTGTACAACAATAACATATGATCATTACTGTGATAATTATTATGATTATCATAATATTAATCTTATAACTCTCTATTATTATAATACTACATTAAATTATATGACAAGCTCTAGTGAAGTTATGCTACTGATTCAAACACAATGGCCAATAGTACTTCAATCTAACATATCAGTGATGCTGAATGCTGATTGTTACAATTGCTGCACAGATAGTAGAAAAGGAGCATGTGCTCCCAGGTATGGAGTTCCTGTTAACCAACTCAATAGATGTGTTCAATGTGATCCATGTCCATTTGTAGATTGGATTATATTTATCTTTTTTCAATTCTTACCAGTAACAGTAGTTGTGTTGATAATAATAGTCTTCAACATACAATTGACCAGTGGTTTTATGATTGGTCTTGTCTTCTATTGTCAAATGATTAGTATAGTGTATCCAAATCTAAGCTTTAATGTTGTGCTCGAGAGAGATTTTGGGTATGATGTGGAGTGCTCAAAATTTTATATTTCTGTTTTACTTGGCAACATTTTTAACCTGAACTTCCTAATTTTTTTTTACCCACTATGTATAATGTCAAATATGACATTATTACAAGCTATATCATTCTGGTATATTATACCAACCTATCCACTGGTCCTTCTACTCTTGATCTATACCTGGATTATAATGTATGATAAAGGATTTAGGTGTGTAGTCACCATAACTAGACCTCTTCATCGTCTACTGGCACGTTTCTGGCGTAAGACTAACATTGAGCCTTCCTTGATTCATTCTACAGCCTCAATATATCTGTTATGTTTCACTCAGTTTGCTGCTACATCACTTCAACTATTATATTCTACAACATTGTCTTACAAAAATGCAAATAAGATGACACATGTTATGTTCTACAATATTAAATACTTTGGCTGGCCTCATAGTTTTGCTGGTGTCTTTGCTATCGTTGTGTTAGTGTTCATTATATTCTTACCAACGCTCTACATACAACTTTATCCATTTAAGCTATTCCACAAATTACTGAGCTGTTTATATCTAAGGAAAGAAATTCTAATATCATTAGGTGATGTGTTTACTGGACCCTATAAAGATGGTTCTGAGAACACACGTGATTATCGCTATTTTGCTGGATTTTATCTTTTCTTAAGAATCATTGTTTTATGTTTGTACTTTATACCAGGAAATGCAAGTCATATTCTTATCTTTCAAATAGCATTGTTTGCTATGTTTGGAGGTACGATCACGATATTCCGTCCATATAAACGAAATATTCACAGTTTCTTTGATTTATTATTTATGGTTTACTTAATGACAATATCTATCAATACTTTTGCCACTTCAGACATACATGATGGTCTATATGTTGACAGTATAAACTCGTTATTTCTAACATTAATTTTTGCAGTAATACTTTTTGGATACTTTCCATACTGGACAATTAAAAAAATTTGGATATGTTGCCAAATTTGTAAAGTTAACAGAAAACAATATATACATAATAATGAAGAAGATGAAGATATGGAATTTGTACTAGTTGATGATGATAACTGTAATGCTGATCGTATAGAACATCCAGATGACTATGATGAACATCATGTACAATATGTACCATATGACTTAGCTGTCTCACAACCTGAAGAAAACAACGTACGTGATAATGCAAGATCAGCTGAAATTAACAACTTTGAGATTGGCTCACCATCAGAAAGTGATACTTGGTCAATTCTTGGATCTAGTAATACAATACCACTACATTCAATAGTAAGTGGTACACAAGAGAGTAGTATTGGTAATGTCAATGATGAAGATGAAGTTTAATCAAATACATTTAATTTGGTCACTATAGTTTGTGAAGATTACTTTATTGCTTATCTATCTTTTAACAAGTTTGTCATGTACATGTAGTATGTATTTTGTTTATAATAACAAAGAAATTTTAACTTTTATTAATTGTTAATTTGTGTGTAAGTTATTAATTGATTTCTTATACTTTTTGAATAGTGATGTTTTTGAGTGCTATTTTTAAAACATTGATAATAATACCCAAATATAGATATTATGCTGATTGACATTTAATATTGTGTAGTTGCTTTTAGAGCTATAAATACTCTGTTTAATGTCTCATTTCATTAGAATCTTCATGGATACTGGACCTCTGTGTGAGTGCTGCCATTGTGAACATTATAATAGAACAGTCATACTACTACACACATGTTCCTTCTTGAGAAATGATTTATTGAATGACATAAACTGTCAATTACATAATAACTAATAATCAAAACAGTATACATTTTAATATAGTTTGTAATTGTATGTGAAACCTAAGTGACCATAAAATTAGTTAGTATATCCAATCTCTTTTAACAGTGTATGAATTGTCAATTTAGTTCAATGTTAATAATTGATTGTCTTAATTCAGAAAGATAATGAAAACAAAAGATGGTGAATTTAAACATTGGTAAAGGACAGACTTCACTGATTATGATGAACAATGTTAACATATATCCTTATAATTTTGCACACACAATGATGTCAAAAAAAGGTGAACACATGTTCATCACATAAATAGTATTATACACAGTTGTAGTATTATATAAAGTCTCTTTTAACAATGTATGATTTGACAATTTAGTTCAATGTTTAGTAACTGATTGTCTTGCTTCAGAAGAATAATGAAAACAAAATATGGTTAATTTATATATTGGCAAAAGACACTCAACAATTATTGATTATGATAAATAATGAATACACATGTACATGCCATGAGGTCAGAATCTTTTGACAGTATATGACATATGATATGACAACGACATGACAATTTAGTTCATCACATGAATAGTATTATATATACACAACTATAGTATAGTATTATTATATTTAAAAAAGAAATATCTTTTAATATTAATAATCTTTGTGGTGAGAATGTTTGTTTTGTTTACCACAAAAAAAGTCTTTGTGATAGCCCTTACTAAAATTAGACATGATACTTTGGCCTCTTCTAGTTGTCTCATTTTTTGTTTTCCTTACATTTGCTACTAACTGGTATTACAAGATCTATGTCAGCTCATCATTTGGTGTAAACACTACCTCTTTGTTGGAATGGAGGAGATCAGACACCTTGTGTTAGTCTAAATTTAGCTTTACAAGGACTACAACATGTACACAACTCCATTGTCATCTACCTGTATCCTGGTACCTATATATTGGACAACACCAGTAAGGTGATAGACAAGTCTAATGTTGCTATTGTAGGTCTTACTACTAAAGATGAAAGTAAGACAGTAACTATAAAGTGTAGTTCACACAGTGGACTGTTATTTCTGTCATCTACAAACATTACCCTCATGTCTCTGGTTCTTGATAGTTGCGGTCATATTTAAATCAATCCTAATAGGAAGTTTGACTTCCAAGTGTCGGCAGTGTAATATCAATATGTTATAATGTCCAGTTAATTGATATAGTCGTAGATCCTGGTAAATATGGCAGCAGGTTTGGTACTGAGACATCAAAGTGTCCATACTTAATTGCCAGTGCTAAAAGCAGATTTGTCAGGTTAGGAGAACAGCATATTGATATAAATGCAACAGTCATTGACTGCAGTGACATAACGTATGTCTGGAAAAATGATATAATTGTTTGTATAATATCTGGTCTGGTAATCTTCAAGAATAAAAAAATGTGTACTCCTGTATCTTTTTCTGAAAATCAAAGTTTCACTGTAGATCTTAATTCTACATCAATTCTACATGTTGTTTTTCTTAATACAATTCTTACCAGTAACAATAATGGTGTTTATTATAATAGTCTTCAACATACAATTGACCAATGGTTTTATGATTGGAGTAGTATTCTACTGTCAAATGATTAGTATAGAGTATCCTGGACTAACGCTTATGGTTGCATCACATGCACATAATAATTTTTATTGCTGCCTTCTATTGTTTTTAATATTAATTTCTTAGCCTTCTTATTTAACTACCCTCTCTGTATCACACCACACATGACACTATTACAAGCTATATCATTCTGGTATATTATATCAACCTATCCACTGCATGGTCCTTCTACTCTTGATCTATACCTGGATTACAATGTATGATAAAGGCTTTAGGTGTGTAGTCACTATCACTAGACTCAGTTTGCTGCTACTTCTCTTCAACTATTATATCCTACAACATGGTATTACAGAAATAAAAATGACGCGGAGGTACAAGTCAAATACTTTGGCTGGCCTCACTGTCTAGCTGGTATCATTGCTATCATTGTGTTAATGTTCATTATATTCTTACCAATGCTCTACATACAACTTTATCCACTTAAACTATTCCACAAATTACTGAGCTGTTTACATCTAAGGAAAGAAATTCTAATATCACTAGGTGATGTGTTTACTGGACCCTATAAAGATTGTTCTAAGAACACATGTGATTATCGGTATTTCGCTGGATTTTATCTTTTCTTAAGGATCATTGTTTTATGTTTGTACTTTATACCAGAAAATGCAAGTCATATTCTTTTCTCTCAAATTGCATTGTTTGCTACATTTGGAGGTACGATCACGATATTCCGTCCATATAAACGAAATATTCACAATTTCTTTGATTTATTATTTATGCTTTTCTTAGCATCATTAAGTATTGATACTGTCGCCACTTTAGATAAATATTATTACGGATATGTTTACATCATAAATTCGTTATTTCTAATATTAATTTTTGGAGTAATACTTTTTGGATACTTTCCATACTGGACGATTAAAAAGATTAGGATATGTTGCCAAAGTTGTAAAGGTAACAGAAAACACAATACACCTAATAATGAAGAACATGAGGATATGGAATTCATACTAGTTGATGATGATAACTGGAATGCTGATCGTATGAAACATCCAGATGACTATGATGAACATCATGTACAATATGTACCATATGACTTAACTGTCTAGTTTATTACTTTTGTGTCTTTTAACAAGTTTGTCATGTACATGTCGTATGTATTTTGTTTACAATAATAAAGACAATTAAAATGTTTAGCTTTTGTTAGTTATTAAATTGTTTATAAGTTATAAATTGATATCTTATGCATAATAACTCACTGTAAAAATTGATTGGTTGTTTAAACTAATACATGATTATACAGGCTGTATATGTATAAAGTAAACATAACATTATTTTTTATTACTAATGTATTATGTATTACTGTTCATGTAGCTATAGCTACATGAACAGTAATACATTAGCAATGAAAACAATATTATGCTTACTTTTTTCAACTAAAATAAAATTATAATTACAACCTAGTAAAGGTTAAATCAACCAATCAATTTTACAATGTATTAGTGACTTCTTGAATGCTATTTTTAAAAAGCTATCAATGACAGTGTTAAATTCAAATGAACAGAACTTGAAGTTAATACATCAGTTATTGTTACACTCATTTCGCTGTTACATACTACATCTCTTCATCAACGAGAGATTGATATCATTGTCTAGCTGGTGGGTGTGTTTATTATCATTATATATGTTGCTATATGGATACAAACATTATTTACATCATACAGGATAATGTAAGCATGAACTCTATAAATGTTTAATTCTGATAACATATCTTTATTATCACATATAGTTTGCTGGATTTATCTCTTTATGCATATTTGGAACACACATAACGTATGGTTCTTTAACAATGAACACTATATATACAATGTATACTTTGAAGCAAATGAAGATATATAAAAGCCTCGGGTCATCTCTTAGTGAGAAGAGGTTTTTGTACTACATGTTATGCAAAATGTTCAAGACTCTCAATGGCCAGTGTACATATATACCAGTCTTAGGACAAGTTAAATGAAGACATATTCCATAGTAACATGATATATATCTTTGGACTGAAAGAGATTGGTTAATTTAAAAAATCCACAATATTCACATTGCATATAATAGAGGACAAGACACTGAGAAATAGTAAACATGACACTGTTTCAACTGTTTGAATGACACTTGAAAAAATGTAAGTGACCATAAATAGGTAATTATTAAATCTCTTTTAACAGTGTATGACTTGACAGTTTTGTTCTATCTTAGTCTTACTTCAGAAGGATAATGAAAACAAAGATGGTTAATTTAAACATTGATAAAAGACAGATTATTTTAACTATGATAAATAATGACAACATATGTACTTATAATGATGTACATCCAATAAGATCAAAAAATGGACCGACCTTTGAATACATGTTTGTCACATGAATATTATTATACGCAACTGTAGTATAGTTATTATTTATAAAGTTACCTTGTATATATAGTAATCTTATATAATGAGAATGTTTACTTTGTTTGCTACAAAATAACTCCTACAATGACATTGTTTGTACACTGTACACCAACTGTTCTATTTGTATAGCCCTTGAGAAAATTAGTCATGATGTTGTGGTCTCTTCTTGTCTTTCTTTTTGTTTCACTTATATTTGCTGGTGGCAATAGTATTGATTGTAATAAGACATTGGAACATCTATACTTAATGATAAGAAAGACCAGTTATGGGATTACTGCTTAATCTGGAGATCCATTTTATGTAAGTGCTTCAGTCTATGATTGTTATAATGTGACTTATGAGTGGAAGAGTGATTTACAGGCTTGCATTATTTCTGGTCCAGCATCTTTTGATAATAATCTGTACCAACAATGTACAACAATACACTATGATTGTTATTATTATTATTATTAATGTATAACTCTATTATTATAATGATGTAACTGATTCTAGTGAAGTTATACATTTGATTTAAACACAATGGCAAATAATAGAGACACTTCAATCTAACATATCATTGATGTTGAATCCTCCAACACAACAGCAATTCTGCTACAATGATAGCAGAAAAGGAGCATGTGCTCCTGGTTATGGAGTTCCTATTAACCAACTCAATAGATGTGTTCAATGTGGGCAGTATCCATTACCAGATTGGATTATATTTATCTTAATACAACTCTTACCAGTAACAGTAGTTGTGTTGATAATAATAGTCTTCAACATACAATTGACCAATGGTTATATGATTGGTCTAGTCTTCTACTG
The DNA here is from genome assembly GCA_963965975.1 of Xestospongia bergquistia. Classification (NCBI taxonomy): domain Eukaryota; kingdom Metazoa; phylum Porifera; class Demospongiae; order Haplosclerida; family Petrosiidae; genus Xestospongia; species Xestospongia bergquistia. Next base: position 7,824,492 of record OZ014412.1, on the reverse strand, counting down.
TCAAATGATTAGTATAGTATATCCAAATCTAAGTTTAAATCTTACATTTAAAGTGGATTATAGATATTATGATATATCATACTGTTCACTATATTATCCAAACCTTTATAGCGATTTGTTTAACTTAAATTTTCTAAGTTTGTTTCCTATGCCATTGTGTATTACACCACATATGACATTAATAGAAACTATATCATTCTGGTATATCATACCAACCTATCCACTGGTCCTTCTACTCTTGATCTATACCTGGATTACAATGTATGATAAAGGATTTAGGTGTGTAGTCACTATCACTAGATCTCTTCATCGTCTACTAGCACGTTTCTGGCGTATGACTAACATTGAGCCTTGCTTGATTCATTCTATAGCCTCAATATATATGTTATGTTTCATGTTTCACTCAATTTGCTGCTACTTCTCTTCAACTATTTTATACTACAACATTGTATTACAGAAATAAAAATGACGCAGAGGTACAAGTTAATTACTTTCATTGGCCTCACTGTCTAGTTGGAATCTTTGCTATCATTGTGTTAGTGTTCATTATATTCTTACCAATGCTCTACATACAACTTTATCCATTTAAACTAACATTTCTCTAAACATTAATGATAATAAAATAATGATAACATAACAATGATTACATATGTCCTGTAATGATGCACACCCAATGAGGTCAGAATGGATTGACCTTTGAACACATGTTCATCACATGAATAGTATTATACACAACTATAGTATAGTATTATTATATTTAAAAAAGAAATATCTTTTAATATTATTAATGTTTGTGGTGAGAATGTTTGTTTTGTTTACCACAAAAGAAGTCTTTGTGATAGCCCTTACTAAAATTAAACATGATACTTTGTCCTCTTCTAGTTGTCTCATTTTTTGTTTCCCTTACATTTGCTGCTAACTGGAAGTATGAGATCTATGTCAGCTCATCATTTGGTGTGAGCACTACCTCTTGTTGGAATGGAGGAGACCAGACACCTTGTGTTACTCTCAACCTAGCTCTACAAGGACTACAACACAACTCCACTGTCATCTACCTGTATCCTGGTATCTACATATTGGACAACATCAGTAAGGTGATAGACAAGTCTAATGTTGCTATCATAGGTATTACTACTAAAGATGGAGGTATGACAGTAACTATAAAGTGTAGTTCATACAGTGGATTGTTATTTCTATCATCTACAAACATTATCCTCGAGTCTCTGGTTCTTGATAGTTGTGGTAATATTCAAATCAATCCTAATAGGGAGTTTGACTTCCAATTGTCAGCAGTGTATATATCAATGTGTTATAATGTCCAGTTAATTGATATAGTCATAGAGTCTGGTAATTATAGTACTGGACTCAATGATTGTAGTTATAATGAGCATAGCAATGGTATTGATTGTAAAGAGTCATTGGAGTGTCCTTACCTAGTGATAGAAAAGATCAGTTATGGGATTACTGCTTACTCTGGAGATCCATTTTATGTAAGTGCTTCAGTCTATGATTGTTATAATGTGAGTTATGAGTGGAAGAATGATTTACAGGCTTGTATTATTTCTGGTCCAGCATTTTTTGATAATAATCTGTACCAACAATGTACAACAATAACATATGATCATCATTATTATATAACTCTCTATTATAATATTACATTAGATAATGTAACTGATTCTAGTGAAGTTATACTTTTGATTCAAACACAATGGCCAATAGTACTTCAATCTAACATATCAGTGATGTTGAAAAAACACATGCACCAACATTTCTGCTACATTGATAGTAGAAAAGGAGCATGTGCCCTTGGTTATGGAGTTCCTATTAACCAACTCAATAGATGTGTTCAATGTGACCAGTATCCATTACCAGATTGGATTATATTTGTCTTAATACAACTCTTACCAGTAACAATAGTTGTGTTGATAATAATAGTCTTCAACATACAATTGACCAATGGTTTTATGAATGGTCTAATTTTCTACAGTCAAATGATTAGTATAGTGTATCCAAATCTAAGTCTTAACATTGCTTCTCGTATATATTATGGATATTATTATAATATATATTGCTCACCATATTATCCTAATCTTTATGTTATACCTGGCAATCTGTTCAACTTAAATTTTGTAATGTTTGTTGTTAAGCCATTGTGTATAACTTCAAATATGACATTATTACAAGCTATATTATTCTGGTATATCATACCAACCTATCCACTGGTCCTTCTACTCTTGATCTATACCTGGATTACAATGTATGATAAAGGATTTAGGTATGTAGTCACTATCACTAGACCTCTTCATCGTCTACTAGCACGTTTCTGGCGTAAGACTAAGATGGAGCCTTGTTTGATTCATTCTATTGCTTCAATATATCTGTTATGTTTCACTCAGTTTGCTGCTACTTCTCTTCAACTATTATATCCTACAACATGGTATTACGAAAATGAAAGTGGCATTGCATTCTATGATGGAACATTAAAGTACTTTGGTTGGCCTCACAGTTTTGCTGGTATCTTTGCTATCATTGTGTTATTGTTCATTATATTCTTACCAATGCTCTACATACAACTTTATCCATTTAAACTATTCCACAAATTACTGAGCTGTATACATCTAAGAAAAGAAATACTGATATCATTAGGTGATGTGTTCACTGGACCCTATAAAGATGGTTCTAAGAACACACGTGATTATCGCTATTATGCTGGATTTTATTTTTTCTTGAGAATCATTGTTTTATGTTTGTACTTTGCACCGAGCGATATTTATATCCCTCAAAATGATAGCACATTCTATCGTATTATTTTTCCTCAGATGGCATTGTTTACTGTCTTTGGAGGTACAAATGCAATATTTCGTCCATACAAAAGAAATATTCACAGTTTCTTTGATTTTTTTTTTATGCTTGTGCTAAGTATTGTTACTGTTGTTGGATATAGTAACATCATCAACTTGTTACTTCTGCTAATAGTTCTTGGAATAATAGTTTATTGGACAATCAAAAAAATTTGGATATGTTGCCAAAGTTGTAAAGCTAACAGAAAACACAATACACCTAATAATGAAGAAGATGAGGATATGGAATACATACTAGTTGATGATGATAACTGGGATGCTGATCGTATGGAACATCCAGATGACTATGATGAACATCATGTACAATATGTACCATATGACTTAACTGTCTCACAACCTGAAGAAAACACTGTACATGCTACTTATGATAATACAAGATCAGCTGAAATTAATAACTTTGAGATTGGTTCACCATCAGAAAGTGATACTTGGTCAATTCTTGGGTCTAGTAATACAATACCACTACATTCAATAGTAAGTACTACACAAGAGAGTAGTATCAGTAATGTCAATGATGAAGATGAAGTTTAATCGAATATATTTAATTTCGTCAATGTAGTTTGTGAAGTTTACTTTATTACTTTTGTATCTTTTAACAAGTTTGTCATGTACATGTAGTATGTATTTTGTTTACAATAATAAAAAGACAATTTAATTGTTTAGCTTTTATTAGTCGTTAATTTGTGTGTAAGTTATACCTTCTAATTAGTGACTTTTTGAGTGTTATTTATATTTTAAAAGCATATGCTTTTGATTATACATATTTCCCATTAACCTGTTAATAGGTGTAACTGTCCATTGTAATCACTATACTTGTATGTCCATTTTGAATGATTTATATTATTGTTATGTGAGTAGTTTTAAAACTAATGACATATATATATATATATAAACCCCAGATCAGTTCTTTCATTATATAGTAATAAGTTTTATTGAAGAAGAGATTTTTGCACTACCTACTGTGAAAAATGTTCAAGAATCTCAATGACTAGTGTACATAGATACCAGTTTTAAAACTACTGAAAAGGAAGGCATATTCCATAGTAACATTATATATATATTTAGACTGGAGGAGGTTAGTTAATTTAACAAATCCATGATGATTCACATTGAATATAATACAGGACAAGACACTGAGAAGGTAATTAACATCATGCTGTTTCATACTAATTGATACTTGCCTGTCATGTAGTTAATTGTTGAAGTTATACAAATTCTGTTAAACGTATGTCTCATTTAGTTAGAATTATATGAGTGCTGTCACTGTGAAATTTATAATAAAACAGCCATGTGTCTCTTCTTTAGAAATGATTTATTGAAGGACTTCAACTATCAATTATATAGTAACTAGCTATCGAAATGTTTAACATTGAAACAAAGAGAATGAACAAAAAGCAGTATTTAGAAGCTTGTCATCACATCATCCTTTTGAGTTGCATTAGAAGTGTAGTCATGTGTAAAATCTAAGTGATCATAAAATTAGTTAATATATCAAATCTCTTTTAACAGTATATGACTTGACAATTTAGGTCAATGTTCATAACTCATTGTCTTACTTCAGAAAGATAATGAAAACAAAAGAGGGTAAATTTAAATATTTATAAGACTTTTAATATTCATTCATTATGATGAATAATGTTAACATATATGTCCTTATAGATGCACACCCAATGAGGTCAAAAAATGGACTGACCTCTGAACACATGTTCATTACATGAATAGTATTATACACAACTACAGTAATAGTATTATTTATAAAGTTACCTTGTACATACATTACAATATAATTGTATATAGTAATATTATGTAATGAGAATGTTTACTTTGCTTACCACAAAATAACTCCTACAATGACATCATCTGTACACTGTACTGTGACTGTTCTATTTGTATAACCTTTTAGAAAATTAGTCATGATGCTGTGGTCTCTCCTTGTCTTACTTGTTCCAACACTTACATTTGGTGCTGGTAATAGTATTGATTGTAAAGAGACATTGGAATGTCCATACTTAATGATAAGAATGATCAGTTATGGGAATACTGCTTACTCTGGAGATCCATTTTATGTAAGTGCTTCAGTCTATGATTGTTGTAATGTGAGTTATGAGTGGGGGTATGATTTACAAGCTTGCATTATTTCTGGTCCAGCATCTTTTGATAGTAATGTGTACCAACAATGTACAACAATAACATATGATCATTATTATTATATAACTCTCTATTACAATACTGCATCAGGTAATATAACAAATTCTAGTGAAGTTATACTTTTGATTCAAACACAATGGCCAATAATAGAAACACTTCAATCTAACATATCAGTGATGTTGAATCCTCCAATACAACACATGCATCAACATTTTTGTTACAATGATAGTAGAAAAGGACCATGTGCTCCTGGTTATGGAGTTCCTATTAACCAACTCAATAAATGTGTTCAATGTGACCAGTATCCATTACCAGATTGGATTATATTTATCTTAATACAACTCTTACCAGTAACAGTAGTTGTGTTGATAATAATAGTCTTCAACATACAATTGACCAATGGTTTTATGAATGGTCTAATTTTCTACAGTCAAATGATTAGTATAGTATATCCAAATCTTAGTCTTAACATTGCTTTTCATATATATTATGGATCTTATTATTATATATACTGCTCACCATATTGTCCAAGCGCTTTTGTTATACCTGGCAATTTGTTCAACTTGAATTTTGTAATGTTTTTTGTTAAGCCATTGTGTATAACTTCAAATATGACATTATTACAAGCTATATTATTCTGGTATATCATACCAACCTATCCACTGGTTCTTCTACTCTTGATCTATACCTGGATTATAATGTATGATAAAGGATTTAGGTGTGTAGTCACTATTACTAGACCTCTTCATCGTCTACTAGCACGTTTCTGGCGTATGACTAAGATTGAGCCTTCTTTAATTCATTCTATAGCCTCAATATATCTGTTATGTTTCACTCAGTTTGCTGCTACTTCTTTTCAACTATTATATCCTACAACACGGTATTACAAAAATGAAAGTGGCATTGCATTCTATGATGGAACATTAAAGTACTTTGGTTGGCCTCATGGTTTTGCTGGTATCTTTGCTATCATTGTGTTAGTGTTCATTATATTCTTACCAATGCTCTACATACAACTTTATCCATTTAAATTATTCCACAAATTACTGAGCCATCTACATCTAAGAAAGGAAATACTGATATCATTAAGTGATGTGTTCACTGGACCCTATAAAGATGGTTCTAAGAACACACGTGATTATCGCTATTTTGCTGGATTTTATCTTTTCTTAAGGATCATTATTTTATGTTTGTACTTTGAACCAAAAGATGCAAAACACATTTTTTTCCCCCAATTAGCATTGTTTTCTGTATTTGGTGGTACAATTGCAATATTCCGTCCATACAAAAGAAATATTCACAGTTTTTTTGATTTATTCTTTTTGCTTCTATTTACTATTGTTACTGTTGTTAGATATGCTTATATCATCAATTTGTTACTTCTAGTAATATTTCTTGGAATAATAATTTATTGGACAATCAAGATATGTTACCGAAGTTGCAAAACTAACAGAAAACACAATACACCTAATAATGAAGAACATGAGGATATGGAATACATACTAGTTGATGATGATAACTGGAATGTTGATCGTATGGAACATCCAGATGACTATGATGAACATCATGTACAATATGTACCGTATGACTTAACTGTCTCACAACCTGAAGAAAACACTGTACATGCTACTTATGATAATACAAGATCAGCTGAAATTAATAACTTTGAGATTGGTTCACCATCAGAAAGTGATACTTGGTCAATTCTTGGGTCTAGTAATACAATACCACTACATTCAATAGTAAGTACTACACAAGAGGGTAATATAAGTAATGTCGATGATGAAGATGGGATGCTGATCGTATGAAACATCCAGATGACTATGATGAACATCATGTACAATATGTACCATATGACTTAACTGTCTCACAACCTGAAGAAAACACTGTACATGATAATACAAGATCAGCTGAAATTAATAACTTTGAGACTGATCCTTTGTCAGAAAGTGATAGTTGGTCAATTCCTGGATCAATACCACTACATTTAATAGTATCCCAATGTGGTAAGAATGGATTGACCTCTGAACACATGTTCATCACATGAATAGTATTACAGACAATATAGTTTTATTTATAAAGTTATCTTGTACATATATATTACAATATAATTCTATATAATACTATTATATAATGAGAATGTTTACTTTGTTTGCCACAAAATAACTCCTACAATGACATTGTTTAGATTGTACTCCAACTGTTCGCTTTGTATAGCCCTTGAGAAATTTAGTCATGATGTTGTGGTCTCTTCTTGTCTTCCTTTTTACTTCACTTACATTCTCTGGTGCTAATAGTATTGATTGTAATGAGACATTGGAGTATCCTTACTTAATAATAAGAATGACCAGTTATAAGAATACTGCTTACTCTGGAAATCCATTTTATGTAAGTGCTTCAGTCTATGATAGTTGTAATGTGAGTTATGAGTGGAGGTATGATTTACAAGCTTGTATTATTTCTGGTCAAGCATCTTTCAATAGTAACGTGTACCAACAATGTACAACATTGAAATATGATCATTATTATTATATAACTCTCTATTACAATACTGCATCAGATGATGTAGCAAATTCTAGTGACGTTATGCTTTTGATTCAAACACAATGGCCAATAATAGAGACACTTCAATCTAACATATCAGTGATGTTGAATCTTCGAACACAACACATGTATCAATACTTCTGTTGCAATGATAGCAGAAATGAACCATGTGCTCCTGGTTATGGAGTTCCAATTAACCAACTCAATAGATGTGTCCATTGTAACCAGCATCCATCATTACCAGGTTGGGTGATATTTATCTTAATACAACTCTTACCAGTAACAGTAGTTGTGTTGATAATAATAGTCTTCAACATACAATTGACCAATGGCTTTATGATTGGTTTTGTCTTCTATTGTCAAATGATTTGTATCGTGTATCCAAATTTAAGTTTTAATGTTGTGTTTGAAGTAGATTTTGGATATAATATGGAGTGCTCACTATATAATCCAAATCATTTTGTTATACCTGGCAATTTGTTCAACTTGAATTTTGTAATGTTTGTTGTTAAGCCATTGTGTATAACTTCAAATATGACATTACTACAAGCTATATTATTCTGGTATATCATACCAACCTATCCACTGGTCCTTCTACTCTTGATCTATACCTGGATTATAATGTATGATAAAGGATTTAGGCGTGTAGTCACTATCACTAGACCTCTTCATTGTCTACTAGCACGTTTCTGGCGTATGACTAACATTGAGCCTTCCTTGATTCATTCTATAGCCTCAATATATCTATTATGTTTCACTCAGTTTGCTGCTACTTCTCTTCAACTACTATATCATAAAAAACTGTACTATAAAAATGAAAATAACATGACACATGTTATGTTCTACAATGTTAAATATTTTGGTTGGCCTCATAGTTTTGCTGGTATCTTTGCTATCATTGTGTTAGTATTCATTATATTCTTACCAATGCTCTACATACAACTTTATCCATTTAAGCTATTCCACAAATTATTGAGCTGTTTACATCTAAGGAAGGAAATACTGATATCATTAGGTGATATATTTACTGGGCCCTATAAAGATGGTTCTAAGAACACACGTGATTATCGCTATTTTGCTGGATTTTATCTTTTCTTAAGAATCATTGTTTTATTTTTATACTTTATAATAAAAAATGCAAGTCATGTACTTTTCTCTCAAATTGCATTGTTTGCTGTGTTTGGTGGCATAATCATGATATTCCGTCCATACAAACGAAATATTCATAGTTTCTTTGATTTGTTATTTATACATTTATTAACATCATTAAGTGTTGATGCTGTTTTCACTCTTTTTAAAAATCATGATGGATATGCACACATTGTAAACTTGTCATTTCTAACAATATTTTTTGGAGTAATAGTGTTTGGATACATTCCATATTGGACAATTAAAAAAATTAGGATATGTTGCCAAAGTTGTAAAGCTAACAGAAAACACAATACACCTAATAATGAAGAACATGAGGATATGGAATACATACTAGTTGATGATGATAACTGGAGTGCTTATCGTATGAAACATCCAGATGACTATGATGAACATCATGTACAATATGTACCATATGACTTAACTGTCTCACAACCTGAAGAAAACACTGTACATGATAATACAAGATCAGCTGAAATTAATAACTTTGAGATTCGTTCACCATCGGAAAGTGACACTTGGTCAATTCTTGGATCTAGTAATACAATACCACTACATTCAATAGTAAATGATACACAAGAGAGTAGTATCAGTAATGTCATTGATGAAGATGAAGTTTAATCAAATATATTAAATTTGGTCATTGTAGTTTATGAAATTTACTTTATTACTTTTGTATCTTTTAACAAGTTTGTCATGTACATGTAGTATGTATTTTGTTTATAATAATAAAAAGACAATTTAAGTGTTTAGCTTTTATTAGTCGTTAATTTGTGTGTAAGTTAATTAGTGACTTTTTGAGTGTTATTTATATTTTAAAAGCATATGCTTTTGATTATACAAATTTCCCATTAACCTGTTAATAGGTGTAACTGTCCATTGTAATCACTATACTTGTATGTCCATTTTGAATGATTTATATTATTGTTATGTGAGTAGTTTTAAAACTAATGACATATATATATATATAAACCCCAGATCAGTTCTTTCATTATATAGTAATAAGTTTTATTGAAGAAGAGATTTTTGCACTACCTACTGTGAAAAATTTTCAAGAATCTCAATGACTAGTGTACATAGATACCAGTTTTAAAACTACTGAAAAGGAAGGCATATTCCATAGTAACATTATATATATAGTTAGACTGGAGGAGGTTAGTTAATTTAACAAATCCATGATGATTCACGTTGAATATAATACAGGACAAGACACTGAGAAAGTAATTAACATCATGTTGTTTCATACTGATTGATACTTGCCTGTCATGTAGTTAATTGTTGAAGTTATACAAATTCTGTTAAACGTATGTCTTATTTAGTTAGAATTATATGAGTGCTGTCGCTGTGAAATTTATAATAAAACAGCCATACTACACATGTGTCTCTTCTTTAGAAATGATTTATTGAAGGACTTCAACTATCAATTATATAGTAACTAGTTATGAAAATGTTTAACATTGAAACAAAGAGAATGAACAAAAAGCAGTATTTAGAAGCTTGTCATCACATCATCCTTTTGAGCTGCATTAGAAGTGTAGTCATGTGTAAAATCTAAGTGATCATAAAATTAGTTAATATATCAAATCTCTTTTAACAGTATATGACTTGACAATTTAGGTCAATGTTCATTGTCTAACTTCAGAAAGATAGTGAAAACAAAAGAGGGTAAATTTAAATATTTATAAAGAGAGATTTTAATATTCATTCATTATGATGAATAATGTTAACATATATGTCCTTATAGATGCACACCCAATGAGGTCAAAAAATAGACTGACCTCTAAACATATGTTCATTACATGAACAGTATTATACACAACTACAGTAATAGTATTATTTATAAAGTTACCTTGTACATACATTACAATATAATTGTATATAGTAATATTATGTAATGAGAATGTTTACTTTGCTTACCACAAAATAACTCCTACAATGACATCATCTGTACACTGTACTGTGACTGTTCTATTTGTATAACCTTTTAGAAAATTAGTCATGATGCTGTGGTCTCTCCTTGTCTTACTTGTTCCAACACTTACATTTGGTGCTGGTAATAGTATTGAATGTAAAGAGACATTGGAATGTCCATACTTAATGATAAGAATGACCAGTTATGGGAATACTGCTTACTCTGGAGATCCTAAGTGCTTCAGTCTATGATTGTAGTAATGTGAGTTATGAGTCGAGGTATGATTTACAAGCTTGTATTATTTATGGTCCAGCATCTTTTAATAGTAATGTGTACCAACAATGTACAACATTAAAATATGATCATTATTATTATATAACTCTCTATTATAATACGGCATCAGGTAATATAGCAAATTCCAGTGAAGTTATACTTTTGATTCAAACGCAATGGCCAATGATAGAAACACTTCAATCAAACATATCAGTGATGTTGAATCCTCCAACACAACTCATGCATCAACATTTTTGCTACAATGATAGTAGAAAAAGACTATGTCATCCTGGTTATAGAGTTCCTATTAACCAACTCAATAAATGTGTTCAATGTGACCAGTATCTATTACCAGGTTGGATTATATTTATCTTAATACAACTCTTACCAGTAACAGTAGTTGTGTTGATAATAATAGTCTTCAGCATACAACTGACCAATGGTTTTATGAATGGTCTAATTTTCTACAGTGAAATGATTAGTATAGTGTATCCAAATCTTAGTCTTAACATTGCTTTTTATATATATTTTGGATATTATTATAATATACACTGCTCACCATATTATCCAAGCGCTTTTGTTATACCTGGCAATTTGTTCAACTTGAATTTTTTAATGTTTTTTGTTAAGCCATTGTGTATAACTTCAAATATGACATTATTACAAGCTATATCATTCTGGTATATTATACCAACCTATCCACTGGTCCTTCTACTTTTGATCTATACCTGGATTACAATGTATGATAAAGGATTTAGGTGTGTAGTCACTATTACTAGACCACTTCATCGTCTACTAGCACGTTTCTGGCGTATGACTAAGATTGAGCCTTCCTTGATTCATTCTATAGCCTCAATATATCTGTTATGTTTCACTCAGTTTGCTGCTACTTCTCTTCAACTATTATATCCTACAACACAGTATTACAAAAATGAAAGTGGCATTGCATTCTATAATGGAACATTAAAGTACTTTGGTTGGCCTCATAGCTTTGCTGGTATCTTTGCTATCATTGTGTTAGTGTTCATTATATTCTTACCAATGCTCTACATACAACTTTATCCAACTGCATCAAATGATGTCGCAAATTCTAGTGAAGTTATGCTTTTGATTCAAACACAATGGCCAATAATAGAGACACTTCAATCTAACATATCAGTGATGTTGAATCTTCGAACACAACACATGTATCAATACTTCTGTTGCAATGATAGTAGAAATGAGCCATGTGCTCCTGGTTATAGAGTTCCAATTAACCAACTCAATAGATGTGTCCATTGTAACCAGCATCCATCATTACCAGTTTGGGTGATATTTATCTTAATACAACTCTTACCAGTAACAGTAGTTGTGTTGATAATAATAGTCTTCAACATACAATTAACCAATGGCTTTATGATTGGTTTTGTCTTCTATTGTCAAATGATTAGTATAGTGTATCCAAATTTAAGTTTTAATGTTGTGTTTGAAGTAGATTTCGGATATAATATGGAGTGCTCACTATATAGTCCAAATCTTTTTATTATACCTGGCAATTTGTTCAACTTGAATTTTGTAATGTTTGTTGTTAAGCCATTGTGTATAACTTCAAATATGACATTATTACAAGCTATATCATTCTGGTATATCATACCAACCTATCCGCTGGTCCTTCTACTCTTGATCTATACCTGGATTACAATGTATGATAAAGGATTTAGGTGTGTAGTCACTATCACTAGACCTCTTCATTGTCTACTAGCACATTTCTGGTGTATGACTAAGGTTGAGCCTTGTTTGATTCATTCTATAGCCTCAATATATCTGTTATGTTTCACTCAGTTTGCTGCTACTTTTTTTCAACTACTATATCATAAAAAACTGTACTATAAAAATGAAAATAACATGACACATGTTATGTTCTACAATGTTAAATATTTTGGTTGGCCTCATAGTTTTGCTGGTATCTTTGCTATCATTGTGTTAGTATTCATTATATTCTTACCAATGCTCTACATACAACTTTATCCATTTAAGCTATTCCACAAATTACTGAGCTGTTTACATCTAAGGAAGGAAATACTGATATCATTAGGTGATATATTTACTGGGCCCTATAAAGATGGTTCTAAGAACACACGTGATTATCGCTATTTTGCTGGATTTTATCTTTTCTTAAGAATCATTGTTTTATTTTTATACTTTATATTCATAAATGCAAGTCATATTCTTTTTTCTCAAATTGCATTGTTTGCTGTGTTTGGTGGCATAATCATGATATTCCGTCCATACAAACGAAATATTCATAGTTTCTTTGATTTGTTATTTATACATTTATTAACATCATTAAGTATTGATGCTGTTTTCACTATTTTTAAATATCATGATGGATATGCACACACTGTAAACTTATCATTTCTAACAATAATTTTTGGAATAATAGTGTTTGGATACCTTCCATATTGGACAATTAAAAAGTTTTGGATATATTACCAAAGTTGTAAGGATAACAGAAAACACAATACACCTAATAATGAAGAACATGAGGATATGGAATACATACTAGTTGATGATGATAACTGGAATGTTGATCGTATGGAACATCCAGATGACTATGATGAACATCATGTACAATATGTACCGTATGACTTAACTGTCTCACAACCTGAAGAAAACAATGTACATGCTACTTATGATAATACAAGATCAGCTGAAATTAATAACTTTGAGATTGGTTCACCATCAGAAAGTGATACTTGGTCAATTCTTGGGTCTAGTAATACAATACCACTACATTCAATAGTAAGTACTACACAAGAGGGTAATATAAGTAATGTCGATGATGAAGATGAAGTTTAATCAAATACATTTAATTCAGTTACTATAGTTTGTGAACTACACTTTAACAAGTTTGTCATGTACATGTCGTATGTATTTTGTTTACAATAATATAGACAATTTAATTTTTTAGTTATTTTTAGTTGTTAATTTTTTAAGTTATAAATTGATATCTTATACCAGTATGCTATACATGATAGCTATTAATAATTCTACATCTTTATTATCAGTTTATAGTTTGTTGGATTGTATCTCTTAATACATATTTTGGAATGCATAGCTAACTTATAGTAATGAACACTATATACACAATTTATACTTGTATACCTTATATGGTTTGTCTACTGTGATCTACTAATTTTATGAGAGGTGATTAGTGCCAAAATAGTCACATTAAAGAGCTCTCATATCTCATATAATTTTACTAACTAGTACGATTTGTAGTTGAAATATATATTTTTAAAGCATGTGCTCCCGATTATATAAAGCTCTTATTAACCAGGTCAATAGGTGTAATCACTATACTTGTATGTCCATTTTGAATGATTTATATTATTGTTATGTGAGTAGTTTTAAAACTAATGACATATATATATATATATATATATAAACCCCAGATCAGTTCTTTCCTTATATAGTAATAAGTTGTGTTGTGAGAAGAGGTTTTTGCACTGCATGTTATGAAAATGTTCAAGAATCTCAACAGGCAGTGTACGTACATACCAATCTTAGAGCTACTAAAGGAAGACATATTCATACTTACATGATATATACGTTAGACTGGAGAAGATTGGTTAATCCATGGTCATTCATATTGTATATAATACAGGACAAGACACTGAGAATGTAGTAAACATCACACTGTTTCATACTGATTGACACTTGTAGTTCTTTTTGAACTATAAATGATTCTGTTTAATATCTCTTTAGTTAGGATTTTTCTGGATACTGGGCCAGTGCAGAATGATGTGGTCAATGCATGAACTCCATAAAATGTTTAATTCAGATAACACATCTTTACTTCTAAGTTAATTGTATAGGGAAATAAAAATGCAGAGTCTATGTATATATTATTTATGAAGATAGAAATTACATGTGCATGTTGTACGTGTTGCTGACATATTTTGAGTTCCTTTCATAATTCATTTAGATAACAAAAACTGATATAGTTCTAACTATTCAGAGGAGAACCCTCTTCACATCAATATAATATCATTGTATACATACATAACTATAGGAAACTTAACATAATCATTATTGTGATATTGTGAAATAGTTTGTATATTAAATTGATATGTGTAAATGTATTCAAATTGAATGTAAACCAAGTCTGGCACATGTTTATATGGACTTTAGATTGCCCTATTCTCAATATAAACACTAAGATAATATATACTTAAGAATTACTATAGAACAAACATCTACCCTCCATTTCTAAAAGTGTTCACTACATAGTATTATGTAATATTGTAGAATACTTTATATTGCCTAACTAAAGGGGCTACATGTTTTACTATTATACAGTGAGATACATAGTTAGAGTTGCCTTTAATTTATGTTGTAGTAAAAATGTTTGTTATGTTTACTATTAACTCATATAAATAAGATTAGTTTGTAGTCTGTACTCTGTCTGTCCTTTGTAGACATGTGTATGTGTTTACTACAGAATTGATTAAACCAGTAACATGATCATTAATACATGAGTAGTTTTATACACAGTTGTAGTATATGTTTAGTAGCGTCTTAAAATCCATTCTTACATACACAATACCAACTACAACCATATATGGAAATATACATAGTAAAATGTTTATTATAGTAATTACTACAATAACAGTTTGTACCTTGTATTCTGCCTGTTATTCATCTTCATACATCCTTTAAGAATATTGGACATGTTGCTGAGGGCTATTCTTGTCTTACTTTTTGCTTCTCTTACATTTGCTGCTAACTGGAAGTATGAGATCTATGTCAGTTCATCATTTGGTGTGAATACTACCTCTTGTTGGAATGGAAGAGACCAGACACCTTGTGTTACTCTCAATCTAGCTCTACAAGGACTACAACACAACTCCACTGTCATCTACCTGTATCCTGGTACCTATATATTGGACAACATCAGTAAAGTTATAGATAAGTCTAATGTTGCTATTGTAGGTCTTACTACTAAAGATGGAGGTAAGACAGTAACTATAAAGTGTAGTTCACACAGTGGACTGTTATTTCTATCATCTACAAACATTATCCTCAAGTCTCTAGTTCTTGATAGTTGTGGTGATATTCAAATCAATCCTAATAGGGAGTTTGACTTCCAAGTATCAGTAGTGTATATGTCAATGTGTTACAATGTCCAGTTAATAGATATAATAATAGATTCCAATAGTATCAGGTTCAATGAATATACTTGTGACAATTTGTTTTGTATGTCTTCTAATAAAACAGTCAGCTGCCCATACTTGATAATAGAAACACAAAATGGTATGAATACAACTTTCCCTGGAATGCCATTTTACATAATTGCATCAGTCTATGATTGTGCTAATAGAAAGTATGACTGGAAAAATGACTTAATAGCTTGTGTCCTTTCTGGTCCAGCATCAATGAATAATCTGTATTACGAAAAATGCTCAAATGTATCTAAAATCGAATGTGATCATCATCAAAATTTTGGATTTGGTGTAATACTTTATTACAATTTTACATCAGTGGAGGCAATTAATTCTTCTGAAATTATACTTTTAATTCAAACACAAGGCCCGCTAATACAATCACTAGAATCTAACATATCAGTAACACTACAGCCTTGTGTATGGCCTTTTGTAATGAATGATAGTAAACAATGTATGTTTCTATTTCAAGATTGGTTTTGTTGTTCCTTGTCAAAATATGATTATCAATGTAGCAGCTGCAATGATGATAGCCTCTATATAAAACCTAATCAGTGCTTATCCAATCATTGGTTATCTTCTGATACCAGCTCAAGGGAATTTTTTTATGGAAACTCCCCCCTTTTTTATAATTGTGGAGGATGTCCTCCTTTCCAAGATAATTGCAGTGACAGTTTTAGAAACTTCAATGCTTCAGATTTTTCATCATTAACATTTTGTGCAGAAGGTAGAACAGGAAGATTGTGTGGAGCATGTGCTCCTGATTATGGAGTTCCTATTAACCAGCTCAATAGATGCGTCAAGTGTGATCAGCATGTATTACTAGGTTGGATGCTGTTTTTCTTAATACAACTCATACCAGTAACAATAATGGTGTTTATTATAACAGTCTTCAACATACAATTGACCAATGGTTTTATGAATGGATTGGTCTTCTACTGTCAAATAGTAAGTGTAGTGTATCCAGGTCTAACTTTTAATCTATTTGAATCATATTGTGAAAACGATCCTGCTGATAATTGCAATTATTATAAATATTATTACATAATCCTACCTTGTAATATCTTTAATTGGAATTTTCTGCCATTCCTGCTTGGACATGCTCTCTGTATCACATCACACATGACACCATTACAAGCTATATTATTCTGGTATATCATACCAACCTATCCACTGGTCCTTCTACTCTTGATCTATACATGGATTACAATGTATGATAAAGGATTTAGGTGTGTAGTCACTATCACTATACCACTTCATCGTCTACTAGCACGTTTCTGGCATAAGACTAAGATTGAGCCTTCCTTGATTCATTCTATAGCCTCAATATATCTGTTATGTTTCACTCAGTTTGCTGCTACTTCTCTTCAACTATTACATTCTACAAAATGGTCTGTATGGAATAATGCAAATGACAATGGCATAGCATTCTTCTATGATGGAACACTAGATTATTTTGGTTGGCCTCATAGTTTTGCTGGTATCTTTGCTATCATTGTGTTAGTTTTCATTATATTCTTACCAATGCTCTACATACAACTTTATCCATTTAAGTTATTCCACAAATTACTGAGCTGTTTACATCTAAGAAAGGAAATATTGATATCATTAGGTGATGTGTTCACTGGATCCTATAAAAATGGGTCTGATGAAACCTTTGATTATCGATATTTTGCTGGATTTTATCTTTTCTTAAGGATCATTGTTTTATGTTTACATTTTATACCATATGAAAATGGAGTTATTTTTCTTTTGTCTCAAGAGGCACTATTTGTTACATTTGGTGGTATGATTATGATCTTTCGTCCGTATCGAAAGAACTCTCATAACTTTGGTGATTTTTTTATTATTATATTTTTAGCTTTAATGAATATTTTAATGCTGTATCTTCCTGCCAGGTATACTCAAAAAACAATACTTGGTTTTTCTCTCTTTGTTTTTGGAGTAATAATATGTGGATACTATTTATACTCAATAATCAGAAAAATCTGGAATAATGTCCAATACTGTAGAGCTGACAATCAAGACAATTCAATGTTAAATGAACAATCTGAAGACATTCAGACCTCGTATATACTTGTTGATAATGATGACTGGATTGCTGATCGTATAGAACACCCAGACGACTATGATGAACAACATGTACAATGTGCTCCCTATGATTTACATGTATCTCAACCACAAGATATCACTGGAAGTGCTACTTATGGAAGTGTTAGTAATCCTGAATTAACTGGAACTTGCAACTCAGACATTGTTCCCCTGTCAACAAGAGACACTCGATCTACTGTTGCTGTTTCAGACAAGTTATCAATACCACTACATCCAATAGCAAGTGAGACTGATGATGCTACCAGTATAACTGTT
This sequence comes from Xestospongia bergquistia, assembly GCA_963965975.1. NCBI lineage: Eukaryota > Metazoa > Porifera > Demospongiae > Haplosclerida > Petrosiidae > Xestospongia > Xestospongia bergquistia. Next base: position 7,806,034 of record OZ014412.1, on the reverse strand, counting down.
AATGAAGATGTTTTTAACTAGATGCATTAATAAACTTACATTTTACGCTAGTTTGTTTTCAGTATATTTGCTTTGAGTGTGTGTGTGTGTATAATTGTTTATATAAGTGTTGAATATTAAAAATACACTGTCATCAATTTAGCTGTAATCAAAACTAAAGATGGCTTCTCAAGTCAGTAACTCGATATCTCTTGCTACTAAGATAGTACCTGTTCTGCCACATATAGAACTGAGGATTTTGGTGGGAATCACGTGCTCTCTATCTATTCTTGGATCTCTTATGATAATTATCTCTTATATTGGTTTCAAGAGTTTACGTACAACACCTCGACTCATTTTGGTCCATTTATCAATAATGGATTTAGGAGTTGCTGTTGCTAATTTAGTAGGGATCAGTGTTAACTTCAATAAGTATTACTTTGATAACACAAATACCAGTTACAAGTTTGGACTCCCAATCCTTAAAGATCCAGGAGCAGCAGTTAATAATGCTTGCATTGCACAAGCTGTCTTTGCAGTGTATTTCACAAATGGGTCATTTTTATGGACTCTAAATATGGCAGTATATCTGTATTTAAAAATAGTTCATTACCGAAGACCCAGAGCTGCCAGATGTAGTTTCTATTTGATTGGAATGCTTTGTTATGTCCTACCTGTACTTTTTGTATTATGGAAACTCTTAACTCATCAATTGGGATACTCACCATTTTCATCTGAAGGATGGTGTGGTGATAAGTTAATTGATCTCACTACTGGAGAGCGACAAATTCTACTCGATATTATAAGTTATAAAATGTGGCTCTACCTAGCATTTGTTCTTGTACCCATTTTGTATATGTCAGTACTTTGTTACATCTTTCGAGAGGTAGGTGTGTCTCTATTTTATTGAACACATTTCAATATGAACTAAACTGTAAAGGTTGTGTTCAAACACCTAGCATGGCTATATTTTATTTTTGACCATAGCTATTTGTATATATATATATATATATCTTCATATCTTCATACAAGAAAAAAATCATCATGCAGGGAAGATAATAATGTTCCAATTCCTGTGATGCAGAGTTTAAGTATTGTCTTACATCAAATGACTCTTTTACACTAAACAAACTGTTGTTATTGCAAGACACATGTGATATACTATGAATGTCATATCATTTAGTGATATACTATGAATGTCATATCATTTAGTTATGCCAACAGAAATGTGTAGAAATCACATGATATCTGTCGTTATTATTAATTTTGTAGTTAATTTTCATGATTTTATTTATATTTCTTCATTAGTTGAGACGATCTCAAAGAGAATTACTAATTTCACAAGAGAGCATTTGGACAGCAGTACGCAATCTTGATTATAAACTTTTGCTAATCCCTGTAGCCTTCATTCTGTTGAGGTTATGGTCAATAATTGATTCGACTATTTACATTTATATGAACATGGAACTGTCAAACTCTATACATACTTTCCTATTGTGCCTTTCAGTAAGTACAACAACTTCATCTTTTATGTTCTCCTTTGTTTTTATCTTATTATTAACTTTTCTATAACAGAAGGGACGAAATGTGGTCACTCAAAGACTATCATTACAATTTTTAACTTCTATCTAAAATGTCATTACTGTAGGGTTTTGGTGATTCTGGCCAAGGGTTTGTCAATGCTTTGCTGTTTGTTATGCTTACAAAGAAAGTTCGAGAGAAGATGTTTCCTTGTAAGAAGTGCCAATTTAAGAAAACCACAAATTTTTATAATGCATTGTCTTCATTCCAAAGAAGTAAGGAAGTGATCGTTCTATGGTGCTACAGGCAAAGACTTCAATCAACTCTCATCTTCCACATTTTTTAATAAACTCAAAAAACCAGTCCATGGTACAACAGGTAGTTTGCCTATAATTTTCCTTCTACCAAGCAAGTTGGTGAGAGTGTTACTGAGACAGCTCAAGAAAGTATATGAAGATAGAACCAAAAATAGATGCCAAGTCTGCCAAGACAACGTTTACCAAAAAAATACTGGAAGATAAATAAGAGAAAGATGATCAGTCATATTGAGTGTCTGTCATCCAGGATTCATAAGTAGAACTTGTGTTATTGCCAGTTATTTCTTACAAACTAGACAGTCTTAACATAAGTATTTTAGGTATTCCTTTGGTTTAAAGTTGTAGCTTAATGAATCTTAAGTGTTACATAGTGATTACAAGTTTATATAGTGTACTCAGTTTAAAAGAGATTATATACACTGTATTGTAATAATATGTATGAGATATTTTGCATTGCCTTTGAATTATTGCATAGTAAAAGGTGAATCTTCAATACAGAGGTTATTTAAATCCTATGTAATTGTTCAAGAGTCCTTCTAAAGAGGTTATATACATTGTATTTATGGTACAATGAAATAGTTTGTTTTGCTTATTTAGATAAAATTGATGTTGATGTAATACTAATGGAAACTATGTGTGAGCTTCACAGAATTAGTTTTATAATGTTACTGTTGACTAGACTTTAAATAATATGACCATTAACCTGTACATTGTGTATAATCATACCACACATTGCCATATTCATGTAACTTTCAGTAAATCCAATAGGTATATAGTGATAACATTGCTGTACTATTTTTGCTGTTATTGCCATAATACATTGTTAAAATTGTATTTTCTCTTACTATAATTATTACAGTATTGTAATAGTTAATATGTATTGTAGTATATTATAATAACAAAATTAGTATTATATAATCAAATATAGAATAAACTATTTCACCCACTATATCATAATACTATAAAATAGGTTTAATAACTGAACTATGTTAGTGTAGGAGTTATTGCATTCTCACTGTATTTGACTAGACATGTTGTTGAGGGCTATCTTCATCTTTCTCTTTGCTTCCCTTACATTTGCTACTAAATGGAAGTATAAGATCTATGTCAATGCATCATTTGGTGAGAACAGTACATCTTGTTGGAATGGAAGAGACCAGAAACATTGTGTTACTCTCAATCTAGCTCTACAAGGACTACAACACAACTCCACTGTTATCTACCTGTATCCTGGTACCTATATATTGGACAACACCAGTAAGGTGATAGACAAGTATAATATCGCTATTGTAGGTGTTACTACTAAAGATGGGGGTAAGACAGTAACTATAAAGTGTAGTTCACACAGTGGACCATTATTTCTATCATCTACAAACATTACCCTCAAGTCTCTGGTTCTTGATAGTTGTGGTGATATTCAAATCAATCCTAATAGGGAGTTTGACTTCCAAGTGTCAGCAGTGTATATATCATTGTGTTATAATGTCCAGTTAATTGATATAGTCATAGAGTCTGGTAATAGTACTGAACTCAATGATTGTAGTTATAATGAGCATAGCAATGGTATTGATTGTAAAGAATCATTGGAGTGTCCTTACTTAATGATAGAAAAGACCAGTTATGGGATTACTGCTTACTCTGGAGGTCCATTTTATGTGAATGCTTCAGTCTATGATTGTTATAATGTGAGTTATGAGTGGAAGAATGATTTACAAGCTTGTATTATTTCTGGTCCAGCATCTTTTGATAGTAACATCTATCAACAATGTACAACAATAACATATGATCATCATTATTATATAACTCTCTATTATAATACTACATTAAATAATGTAACAATTTCTAGTGAAGTTATACTTTTGATTCAAACACAATGGCCAATAATAGAAACACTTCAATCTAACATATCAGTGATGTTGAATCCTCAAACAAGATACATGTACAGTTCCTCTTGCAAAGATAGTAGATATGAAGCATGTAGTTCTAACTATGGAGTTCCTATTAACCAACTCAATAGATGTGTTAAATGTGACCAGGATAAATTACCAGGTTTGGTGATATTTATCTTAATACAACTCTTACCAGTAACAGTAGTTGTGTTGATAATAATAGTCTTCAACATACAATTGACCAGTGGTTTTATGATTGGTCTTGTCTTCTACTGTCAAATGATTAGTATAGTATATCCAAATTTAAGTTTTAATGTTATGTTTGAGAATGATTTTGGATATAATATGGAGTGTGGACAATATTATCCATATTTTCCTGTTATACTTGGCAATATATTTAACCTGAATTTCCAAACTTTTCTTTTTTTAAAGCCACTATGTATAACATCAAATATGACATTATTACAAGCTATATCATTCTGGTATATCATACAAACCTATCCATTCCTCCTTCTACTCTTGATCTATACTTGGATTACAATGTATGATAAAGGATTTAGGTGTGTAGTCACTATCACTAGACCTCTTCATCGTCTACTAGCACGTTTCTGGCGTATGACTAACATTGAGCCTTGCTTGGTTCATTCTATAGCCTCAATATATCTGTTATGTTTCACTCAGTTTGCTGCTACTTCTCTTCAACTATTATATCATTCAAAATTGTATTACACAGAGACACAAGTTAAATACTTTGGTTGGCCTCATAGTTTTGCTGGTACCTTTGCTATCATTGTGTTAATGTTCATTATATTCTTACCAGCGCTCTACATACAACTTTATCCATTCAAAACATTCCACAAATTACTGAGCGCTTTACACCTGAGGAAGGAAATATTGATATCATTAGGTGATATTTTTACTGGACCCTATAAAGATGGTTCTAATAACACACGTGATTATCGCTATTTTGCTGGATTTTATCTTTTCTTAAGAATCATTGTTTTATTTTTATACTTTAAATCTAAAGATACAAGTTATATTCTTTTCTCTCAAATTGCATTGTTTGCTACGTTTGCAGGTACGATCACGATATTCCGTCCATACAAACGAAATATTCACAGTTTCTTTAATTTATTATTTATGCTTTTCTTAGCATCATTAAGTATTTATACTGTCGCCACTTTAGATAAATATTATTACGGATATGTTTACATCATAAATTCGTTATTTCTAATATTAATTTTTGGAGTAATACTTTTTGGATACTTTCCATACTGGATGATTAAAAAGATTAGGATATGTTGCCAAAGTTGTAAAGCTAACAGAAAACACAATACACCTAATAATGAAGAAGATGAAGATATGGAATTCATACTAGTTGATGATGATAACTGGACTGCTGATCGTATAGAACATCCAGACAACTATGATGAACAACATGTACAATGTGATCCTTATGATTTTCATATATCTCAACCACAAGATATCACTGGACGTGCTACTTATGGAAGTGTTAGTAATCCTGAATTAACTGAAACTTGCAACTCAGACATTGTTTCCCTGTCAACAAGAGACACTCGATCTACTGTTGCTGTTTCAGAAAAGTTATATATACCACTACATCCAATAGCAAGTGAGACCGATGATGCTACCAGTATAACTGTTAATGAAGATGTTTTTAACTAGATGCATTAATAAACTTACACTTTAAACTAGTTTGTTTGTTGTATATTTGCTTTGAGTGTGTGTATGTAATTGTTTATATAAGTGCTTAATTTTGATTATTAAAAATGCACTGTCGTCAATTTAGCTGTAATCAAAACTAAAGATGGCTTCCATTGATTCTCAAGTCAGTAACTCGATATCTCCTACTACTAAGATAGTACCTGTTCTGCCACATATAGAACTGAGGATTTTAGTGGGAATCACGTGCTCTCTATCTATTCTTGGATCTCTTATGATAATTGTCTCTTATATTGGTTTCAAGAGTTTACGTACAACACCTCGACTCATTTTGGTCCATTTATCAATAATGGATTTAGGAGTTGCTGTTGCTAATTTAGTAGGGATCAGTGTTAATTTCAATAAGTATTACTTTGATAACACAAATAGCAGTTACAAGTTTGGACTCCCAATCCTCAAAGATCCAGGAACAACAGTTAATAATGCTTGTATTACTCAAGCTGTCTTTGCAGTGTATTTTACAAATGGTTCATTTTTATGGACTCTAAATATGGCAGTGTATCTGTATTTAAGAATAGTTCATTACCCAAGACCCAGAGCTGCCAGATGTAGTTTCTATTTGATTGGAATACTTTGTTATGTCCTACCTGTACTGTTTGTATTATGGAAACTTTTAACTCATCGATTGGGATACTCACCATTTTCATCTGAAGGTTGGTGTGGTGATAAGTTAATTGATCTCACTACTGGAGAGCGACAAATTCTACTCGATATTATAAGTTATAAAATGTGGCTCTACCTGACATTTGTTCTTGTACCTATTTTGTATATATCAGTACTTTGTTACATCTTTCGAGAGGTAGGTATATCTCTATTTTAGTGAATGTATGTCAATATGAAGTAAATGCTAAATTGTAAAGGTTTTGTCCAAACACCTAGCATAGCAATGTTTTATTTTTGACCATAGCTTTTTGTATCTTTATTTCTTCATACAAGAAAAAGATCATGCAGGGAAAATAATAATGTTCCAATTCCTGTGATGCAGAGATTGTCTTACATCTTTTACACTAAATAAACTGTTGTTATTGCAAGACATGTGATATACTATGAATGTCATATCATTTAGTTAACATAAATGTGTAAATATCACATGATGTCGGTTGTTATTAATTTTGTAGTTAATTTTCACAAATTTATTTTTATTTCCTCATTAGTTGAGACGATCTCAAAGAGAATTACTAATTTCACAAAAGAGCTATTGGACAGCAGTACGCAATCTTGACTATAAACTTTTGCTAATCCCTGTAGCCTTCATTCTGTTGAGGTTATGGTCAATAATTGATTCGACTATTTACATTTATATGAACATGGAATTGTCAAACTCTATACATACTTTCCTATTGTGCCTTTCAGTAAGTATAACAACTTCATCTTTTATGTTCTCCTTTGTTTTTATCTTATTATTAACTTTTCTATAACAGAAGGGACGAAATGTGGTCACTTAAAGACTATCATTACAATTTTTAACTTCTATCTAAAATGTCATTACTGTAGGGTTTTGGTGATTCTGGTCAAGGGTTTGTCAATGCTTTGCTGTTTGTTATGCTTACAAAGAAAGTTCGAGAGAAAATGTTTCCTTGTAAGAAGTGCCAATTTAAGAAAACCACAAAGGAACATACACACTTGTTATCACAAAATGTCCAAGGATATCAAAATTATTATGAAGAGAATTCTTCCAAATTATTTTACAAGTAGTTCCAGGACTAGTTATGATTGAACAATAATTATATTACTTCATATTTTAGATCTATTACTTATTGTATCTGTGTGAATTCACTCTTTTTAAATAATTTATAATTACTTAAATAATTTCTGCTCTGGCCATTGCTATTCAGCATCAAATGTACTTTAATGCCAGCCTGATATACTACAGGTATGATTGAAAAATAGTATCTGTGAGACTGACGATGAGAATAATATTGACAAGAATAAATGTGACACCAGCTTTGATTCTTTAGATGCTTCTGCTGTTGTATAATTGGCAAAGGTGCTCTATTCACAACTCCTGGTGAAACAATAAAGAGAGCATCTACTCCTTGAATCTTTCCTTGAATTTGTCCTTTGTCTCCATTTCTGACTTTAAGATGTTTATTGTACACTTAGCAATGATAAACATAATGAGAATTGTAAGTCTCCCATCTTTCGAAAAATACACATATGTGTAGTAAGAAGCCAAATGGTCATTCATAGTTCTAGAAATTATGTACATTTTTTCAATACCAGACTACAATATATGCAGCCATTTAATCTTATAAATGTACCTTAATATCAACCTGATCTACTATTAGTATGATTGTATTGTTTTAACTTGTAAACAAGTATTAATATTTAATCTAAAGTGAGAATAAAAATTGAAAATATTGTCAGCTAAACTAATAAAATCTAATCATAGTAATTATGATATATTTAATAAAATGCCATTGATAGTCTTGTCTATTTGAAGGCAGCACCATATTTTGCAACCCAAGCCTTTATTGATGTAGGTTCCTCTCCTGTAAGAGTCTTGTAGACACTTAAATCTGCTTGGTTAGTTACAGGAGAATCATTATCAATTAGTTTAAATATCTCTAAGATACCATCGACTTGCCACTCTGGATAGCCTTTTCCTAAAAACGCCTGTTTTGCAGCATCATAAGGTACTTGGACATACTTAATCTCTCTTCCTAGAGCCTCAGTGAAAGCTTTAGCAAGATCGCTATGAGTGTATCGATCACTAACAACAGAGTAGGTTTTATTGGTGTGTTTAGTGTAGTCAGAGAGAATGACGGCTGCTGCGTTACCAGCATCTTCAACTACAACTGGAGTGAAAGGTTTGTCTGGACTAACGGGACCATAAAAGGTAGACTGGCCCTGAATGGTATCTTTGGATCCCCAGTTGTTGTCAACAAAAAGTGGAAGACGAAGGAATGCATAAGGTACTCCGAGTGAAGAGACCTTTCCTTCAAGTTCAGTAAACTGTCGACCAAAAATAGTATCTGTGAGACTGTTGGTAAGAACACTAACAACAAGAATAAACTTGACATCAGCTTCTTTAGCTGCTTCTGCTGTTGCAATGGCCAAAGGTCCTCTATTCTCAACTCCTGGAGTAACAATAAAGAGAGCATCGACTCCCTTCAATGTTTCCTTGAGTTTCTCCTTTGCCCCCATTTCTGCCTGGACAATTGTGACTCCAGGCAATTTAATTTTGTCAGCTTTGTCCGGATTTCGGACACCTGCACGGATTTCCAGCTTGTCAGCATATTTGGCGGAGAGGGCTTGTATGGTAGCACTTCCGACATTGCCTGATGCTCCAATGACAAAGATAATAGGTTTGGCCATTTCGAAATGAGAACAGAGTAGCTTAAGGAAAATCTATTTGGAATGAAAATGAGAGCAAGAGGAAGCTTTTTTATAAACCCAGCCCTTGATGACTATTGTACACGCTGCAACAGGAAATTTAAACTCAATCTGCTACACGTAAGCAAAAAGAAAGGTATGCATAGCGGTAGGAAAGGGGGGAGAGGGGGGCTGAGCCCCCAACTTCAAATCAGGAGGGCTAGCCCCCTGATTTGAAATTGTTTCACCAATTCTCTCTCTCCCAGAGAATACATTTATTCATTCATTGACCACACCCTAAATTAACCCCAGAGGATGCTGTCAAAATTTTAAAGTATGTGTTATAATATATTATATAATTTGTTATCATTTGCAAGTCTTTTTTACAATATTGCAGTCATATTATTACTAAAAATGTTGGATTTTTATCAAAAAAATTACAAATACACGATGTGAAAATTTACAATGTTAATACAATCATATAAAGGCAGTGATATTATGTATGAAATATCAAAATAATTTTACAATTGTGACAAAAAGACATTGTAATATATACATAATATAGACGACAGTGGTATTAACAACATATATATCAAAGCACTTGCATAACAATGTTGCAATTGTTATAAAAAATATGTAACATATCATGTATACATCTGACACTTAAAAATACATGTACATAATGATAGTGTCAACAAATAGAAAATAATTGAGTTCTACTATTAAATTAATAAAATCCAATATAGATGTAATATTGACAGGATAAAGAAAGTACACAGTTAGAATGAAATGTTAAATTGACACTTTTTTTGTGGTGTTATTCAGCCACTTTAAGTTTGAGCATAAATGTGTGTGATTATATTAATATTATAAGTGATATCTCTTTGAATAAGAGAAGTAAATCCATACTAGAGAGAGAGGGGGAGAGAGAGAGAGAGAGAGAACTTTGTGATAAGAGTCTAATACTGTCATACTAATGTGTACTATTATCTTAATTTTTTAATATACTTATCAACAAGGAAACAATACCAAAATGACTGAAGAGAGATGAAATGTGTATATAGCAAGATGGAGATGACACCAAAAAATTAAAAACAAGGAAAGCCATGTTTTTGGCAAATATTCATGCTCTTGTATTCATATATTGGATTAATTTCTCAGTCTTGTACATATCGTACATATGTATATATAGAATGCTACCACTACAGAGGGAGAGAGAGAGAGACATCTAATCTTATCCTTGAAATATCAGTCAATCTAACTGTCAAAGATGAAAGAGTGAATAGACAACTGCTGATGTCTTTGTCAGTGTAACATACTATGGAATGTGATTAGTGCAGCCACTTGGAGGTATTTAATTAGTATTAGGTATATGTTAGGTATATGTTGAAAATTGATCATACAATGTGACTCCATCACCATTCTAATGCTAAGTTTTAAGTCTTTCTCACTACTTTACATATAATGATATAATAGTATTATTCACCTCTTTAGTTATATCTCTATATGTATCTCTCTGTGTAATGTGTTATTCTCATTATTCACAATTTATAGTCACTATTTGTTTCATTGAGAGCATGAATCTGGTATACAAAAGAAACCAAGGCAAAAAATAAATGTTTTGGACATACTGACACACCATTTCCAAAAGTTACATTAATTTGAGAGACCTATATCAGTACACCCCTCATGTGATGTATTGTTGTTGCTATGACAAGAAGAGATATTACCTCTCCAGGAGGTGTATACATTATTTATTGACCTGAAATGAAGCAAGCTGATTAGTAAATTGTGGCATAGGATTATACAAATACATGTAGCAAGGGTACTTTGTATATATTTATGATAATAAATAATTGTACATAATATTTTTCATTACTCACGTCTTGTTTAAAATGTACCTTAATACCAACCTGTTATAGTATTAGTATGATTGTATTGGTTTAATTGTGAACAAATGTTAATATTAAATCTAAATTGAGAATAAACATTGAAAATATTGTCAAGGTAAAACTAAACTAATAAAATCTAATCATAGTAATTATGGTATATTTAATAAAATGCCATTGATAGTCCTGTCTATTTGAAGGCAGGACCATATTTTGCAACCCAAGCCTTCATTGGTGTAGGTTCCTCTCCTGTAAGAGTCTTGTAGACACTTAAATCTGCTTGGTTAGTTACAGGAGAATCATTATCTATTAGTTTAAACATTTCTAAGAGACCATCAACTTGCCACTGTGGCAAGCCTTTTCCTAACATTCCCTGTCTTGCAGCATCATAAGGTACTTGGATATACTTGATCTCTCTTCCTAGAGTCTCAGAGAAAGCTTTAGCAAGATCATTGTAAGTGTATCGATCACTAGCAATATGGTAGGTTTTATCGGTGTGTTTAGTGTAGTCAGAGAGAATGGCTGCTATTGCATTGCCAGCATCTTCAACTACAACTGCAGTGAAAGGTTTGTCTGGGTTAACAGGAGAGTAAATGGCAGACTGGCCCTGAATGGTATCTTTCAATCCCCAGTTGTTGTCAACAAAAAATGAAAGCTGAATGAATGCACAGTTCACTCCAAGTGAAGAGACCTTTCTTTCAAAGTTAGCAAACTGTTGACCAATAATAGTATCTTCGAGACTGGGTGCGCTAATAACAAGAATAAACTTGACATCAGCTTCTTTAGCTGCTTCTGCTGTTGTGAGGGCCAAAGCTACTCTATTTTCTACTCCTCCTGCAGTGACAATAAAGAGAGCATCGACTCCCTTCAATGTTTCCTTGAGTTTCTCCTTTGCCCCCATTTCTGCCTGGACAATTGTGACTCCAGGCAATTTAATTTTGTCAGCTTTGTCTGGATTTCGGACACCTGCACGGATTTCTAGCTTGTCAGCATATTTGGTGGAGAGGGCTTGTATTGTAGCACTTCCAATATTGCCTGATGCTCCAATGACAAAGATAATAGGTTTGGCCATTTCGAAATGAGAACAGAGTAGCTTAAGGAGAAACCAGAATCAAAAATGACCTAGAGGAAGCCTTTTATAACTAACCCTTGATGATTAATCAACAGGAAGTTTAACTACACGCAAGCAAAAAGAATGACCACGTGTATAACCAGTACACTACTACACTGGTATGTATTTTGAATTTGTTGACTAAGGTCACGATTAACAGCATGAATAATCTTTAAAAAACATTGCTCTTTCAGTTGAAAATGTGAGTTAATTATTCAAAACGTCTAGGACTATTTGGCTTGTTTAGATTGTTAAGATATTCTAGTGAATAATGTGATCAAAACATGTGTTGACTTCATTTATAGTTATTTGTGAAATAAGTTTATATTCTAGCATAATAATATTGTCTTTTTCATTGAGAGAGATGATATAGTTTGTCAAGTAAAATGGTGGCTTCCTTGTTGTTTTTTTATAAAAAAATTATGATCACATACATATATTTATTAGTATCAATTAGGAAGAATATTGATATATATATATCATTTAAAGTTGTACCCACTGAATTATAACCACAAACAAGTATTTATATGTTCTTTGAACATACTATTATTAAATTTAACATGTATGAATTTTAGTGTTTTTAAAACAATAGGTAGAAAGGTTAAATTAATCTAAAATACAACTGTAATAACTACTGAGTAATGTCATAAACATCCTGTTTATTTAAAGACTGGATCATATTTTGTAATCAAATGAAGTGGGTTACTGTCCTGTACGAGTCTCTAGACACTTGAATCTTGGTTTCAGAAGCATTATTATCAATTATTTTAAAATAGTTTGTCTATCACCTTACTGGTGTTGTCCAATATATAGGTACCAGGATACAGGTAGATACAGGTAGGACAGTGGAGTTGTGTTGTAGTCCTTGTAGAGCTAAATTGAGAGTAGTCACATGGTAAAGTAACTTTTTACTTCAAAACGCTTTTATAAAGATAGCAGCTTTTGTTTATATTCAGTGTCCTCACTAAAATCATCTTAAAATTTCATGATGTGGTGTTGTTGTCCAAGTTAAATTTAAGTTGCCAAGAATTATATCTTTAAAGGAATTTCATACTCATCACTTTACAAACTTCAAAACACATCTGATAAACTCACCATGCACAAAAAACATTAATAACTCTTTTAATAACAATTTCTAGAGCTTTCCTAGTAGTAGTCTCTGATCAATAAATTATAATAAGTTCATTTGAAATAATGATTCATTTTCAATCACAATTAATTTAATACCATAAAAAGAATGTTTACAAAATTATAAATAATCAATCACAACTTATCAAATTACTTGTGTAAATGATATATGAATACAATAATAGATGATATGAATAGAATAATAGAGGAAGATTATAAAACAATTATTATTCACTAGAACTAGTGAAATTATTTAGTTGAAGATGAGTCTCCAATTGTTTTCGTGTCTTGTGTATTGTCATTTCAACCTGTAAAAATACAGGAAAATAAGAACAAAATTCACTTAAATACAACATTATGGATAGGTTATAGGCAAACACGAGAACTACATTACAGATATTTGGTGTTGTTATGTGAATAACAAAAGCTAATAGT